>CAWVNZ010000857.1:0-144686 GCA_963930735.1 Dioctria linearis | reverse complement strand
GCCTTTTCTATAGAAAATTATTCAAAAAATAATTTTTTACTCTCGCAAATTTCAATTTCGCCAGGTAAATCTTTCACAAATTAATTTTTTACTGTCGCAAATTTTAAATACGCCAGGGATTGCCTTTTCTATAGTAAATTATTCAAAAAATAATTTTCTACTTTCGCAAATTTTAATTACGCCAGGGATTGCCTTTCTATAGTAAATTATTCAAAAAATAATTTTTTACTGTCGCAAATTTTAAGTGCGCCAGGGATTGCCTTTTCTATAGTAAATTATTCAAAAAAATAATTTTTTAATCTCGCAAATTTTAAATATCCCAGGGATTGCCTTTTCTATAGTAAATTATTCAAAAAATAATTTTTTACTGTCGCAAATTTTAAGTGCGCCAGGGATTGCCTTTTCTATAGTAAATTATTCAAAAAATAATTTTATACTGTCGCAAATTTTAATTACGCCAAGGATTTCCTTTTCTATAGTAAATTATTCAAAAAATAATTTTCAACTGTCGCAAATTTTAAGTGCGCCAGGGATTGCCTTTTCTATAGTAAATTATTCAAAAAATAATTTTTTTTCTCTCGCAAATTTCAATTTCGACAGGTAAATTTTTCACAAATTAATTTTTTACTGTCGCAAATTTTAAATACGCCAGGGATTGCCTTTTCTATAGTAAATTATTCAAAAAATAATTTTCTACTGTCGCAAATTGTAATTAAGACAGGGATTGCCTTTTCTATAGTAAATTATTCAAAAAATAATTTTTTACTGTCGCAAATTTTAATTGCGCCAGGGATTGCCTTTTCTGTAGTAAATTATTCAAAAAATAATTTTTTCTGTCGCAAATTTTAAGTGCGCCAGGGATTGCCTTTTCTATAGTAATTTATTCAAAAAATAATTTTATACTGTCGCAAATTTTAATTACGCCAGGGATTGCCTTTTCTATAGTAAATTATTCAAAACATAATTTTATACTGTCGCAAATTTTAATTGCGCCAGGGATTGCCTTTTCTATAGTAAATTATTCAAAAAATAATTTTCTACTGTCGCAAATTTTAATTACGGCAGGGATTGCCTTTTCTATAGTAAATTATTCAAAAAATAATTTTTTACTGTCGCAAATTTTAAGTGCGCCAGGGATTGCCTTTTCTATAGTAAATTATTCAAAAAATAATTTTTTACTCTCGCAAATTTTAAATATCCCAAGGATTGCCTTTTCTATACTAAATTATTCAAAACATAATTTTATACTCTCGCAAATTTTAATTGCGCCAGGGATTGCCTTTTCTATAGTAAATTATTCAAAAAATAATTTTTTACTGTCGCAAATTTTAAGTGCGCCAGGGATTGCCTTTTCTATAGTAAATTATTCAAAAAATAATTTTATACTGTCGCAAATTTTAATTACGCCAAGGATTGCCTTTTCTATAGTAAATTATTCAAAAAATAATTTTCAACTGTCGCAAATTTTAATTGCGCCAGGGATTGCCTTTTCTATAGTAAAATATTCAAAAAATAATTTTCTACTGTCGCAAATTTTAATTGCGCCAGAGATTGCCTTTTCTACAGTAAATTTTTCAAAATATTAATTTTTTACTGTCGAAAATTTTAATTACGCCAAGGATTGCCTTTTCTATAGTAAATTATTCAAAAAATAATTTTCAACTGTCGCAAATTTTAAGTGCGCCAGGGATTGCCTTTTCTATAGTAAATTATTCAAAAAATAATTTTTTTCTCTCGCAAATTTCAATTTCGCCAGGAAAATTTTTCACAAATTAATTTTTTACTGTCGCAAATTTTAAATACGCCAGGGATTGCCTTTTCTATAGTACATTATTCAAAAAATATTTTTTTACTATCGCAAGTTTTAATTGCGCCAGGGATTGCCTTTTCTACAGTAAATTTTGCAAAAAATAATTTTTTACTGTCGCAAATTTTAATTGCGCCAGGGATTGCCATTTCTATAGTAAACTTTTCAAAAAATAAATTTCTACTGTCGCAAATTTTAATTGCGCCAGGGATTGCCTTTCTACAGTAAATTTTTCAAAAAATAATTTTTTACTGTCGCAAATTGTAATTGCGCCAGGGATTGCCTTTTCTATAGTAAATTATTCAAAAAATAATTTTTTACTGTCGCAAATTTTAAGTGCGCCAGGGATTGCCTTTTCTATAGTAAATTATTCAAAAAATAATTTTATACTGTCGCAAATTTCAATTACGCCAGGGATTGCCTTTTCTATAGTAAATTATTCAAAAAATTATTTTATACTGTCGCACGTTTTAATTGCGCCAGGGATTGCCTTTTCTATAGTAAATTATTCAAAAAATAATTTTCTACTGTCGCAAATTTTAATTACGCCAGGGATATCCTTTTCTATAGTAAATTATTCAAAAAATAATTTTTTACTGTCGCAAATTTTAAGTGCGCCAGGGATTGCCTTTTCTATAGTAAATTATTCAAAAAATAATTTTTTACTCTCGCAAATTTTAAATATCCCAGGGATTGCCTTTTCTATAGTAAATTATTCAAAAAATAATTTTTGCTGTCGCAAATTTTAATTGCGCCAGGGATTGCCTTTTCTATAGTAAATTATTCAAAAAATAATTTTCTACTGTCGCAAATTTTAATTACGCCAGGGATTGCCTTTTCTATAGTAAATTATTCAAAAAATAATTTTTTACTGTCGCAAATTTTAAGTGCGCCAGGGATTGCCTTTTCTATAGTAAATTATTCAAAAAATAATTTTATACTGTCGCAAATTTTAATTACGCCAGGGATTGCCTTTTCTATAGTAAATTATTCAAAAAATAATTTTATATTGTCGCAAATTTTAATTGCGCCAGGGATTGCCTTTTCTATAGTAAAATATTCAAAAAATAATTTTCTACTGTCGCAAATTTAATTACGCCAGGGATTGCCTATTCTATAGTAAATTATTCAAAAAATAATTTTTTACTGTCGCAAATTTTAAGTGCGCCAGGGATTGCCTTTTCTATAGTAAATTATTAAAAAATAATTTTTTACTCTCGCAAATTTAAATTTCGCCAGGTAAATTTTTCACAAATTAATTTTTTACTGTCGGAAATTTTAAATACGCCAAGGATTGCCTTTTCTATAGTAAATTATTCAAAAAATAATTTTCTACTGTCGCAAATTTTAATTGCGCCAGGGATTGCCTTTTCTACAGTAAATTTTGCAAAAAATAATTTTTTACTGTCGCAAATTTTAATTGCGCCAGGGATTGCCTTTTCTATAGTAAATTATTGAAAAAATAATTTTCTACTGTCGCAAATTTTAATTACGCCAGGGATTGCCTTTTCTATAGTAAATTATTCAATAAATAATTTTTTACTCTCGCAAATTTCAATTTCGCCAGGTAAATTTTTCACAAATTAATTTTTTACTGTCGCAAATTTTAAATACGCCAGGGATTGCCTTTTCCATAGTAAATTATTCAAAAAATAATTTTCTACTGTCGCAAATTTTAATTACGCCAGGGATTGCCTTTTCTATAGTAAATTATTCAAAAAATAATTTTTTACTGTCGCAAATTTTAAGTGCGCCAGGGATTGCCTTTTCTATAGTAAATTATTCAAAAAATAATTTTTTACTCTCGCAAATTTCAATTTCGCCAGGTAAATCTTTCACAAATTAATTTTTTACTGTCGCAAATTTTAAATACGCCAGGGATTGCCTTTTCTATAGTAAATTATTCAAAAAATAATTTTCTACTTTCGCAAATTTTAATTACGCCAGGGATTGCCTTTTCTATAGTAAATTATTCAAAAAATAATTTTTTACTATCGCAAATTTCAAATCCTCCAGGGATTGCCTTTTCTATAGTAAATTATTCAAAAAATATTTTTTTACTATCGCAAGTTTTAATTGCGCCAGGGATTGCCTTTTCTACAGTAAATTTTGCAAAAAATAATTTTTTACTGTCGCAAATTTTAATTGCGCCAGGGATTGCCTTTTATATAGTAAACTTTTCAAAAAATAATTTTCTACTGTCGCAAATTTTAATTGCGCCAGGGATTGCCTTTCTACAGTAAATTTTTCAAAAAATAATTTTTTACTGTCGCGAATTGTAATTGCGCCAGGGATTGCCTTTTCTATAGTAAATTATTCAAAAAATAATTTTTTACTGTCGCAAATTTTAAGTGCGCCAGGGATTGCCTTTTCTATAGTAAATTATTCAAAAAATAATATTATACTGTCGCAAATTTTATTTACGCCAGGGATTGCCTTTTCTATAGTAAATTATTCAAAAAATAATTTTATACTGTCGCAAATTTTAATTGCGCCAGGGATTGCCTTTTCTATAGTAAATTATTCAAAAAATAATTTTCTACTGTCGCAAATTTTAATTACGCCACGGATTGCCTTTTCTATAGTAAATTATTCAAAAAATAATTTTTTACTGTCGCAAATTTTAAGTGCGCCAGGGATTGCCTTTGCTATAGTAAATTATTCAAAAAATAATTTTTTACTCTCGCAAATTTTAAATATCCCAGGGATTGCCTTTTCTATAGTAAATTATTCAAAAAAAAATTTTTTACTCTCGCAAATTTTAAGTGCGCCAGGGATTGCCTTTTCTATAGTAAATTATTCAAAAAATAATTTTCTACTTTCGCAAATTTTAAATATCCCAGGGATTGCCTTTTCTATAGTAAATTATTCAAAAAATAATTTTTTACTGTCGCAAATTTTAAGTGCGCCAGGAATTGCCTTTTCTATAGTAAATTATTCAAAAAATAATTTTTTCTGTCGCAAATTTTAAGTGCGCCAGGGATTGCCTTTTCTATAGTAAATTATTCAAAAAATAATTTTCTACTGTCGCAAATTTTAATTACGCCAGGGATTGCCTTTTCTATAGTAAATGATTCAAAAAATAATTTTTTACTGTCGCAAATTTTAAGTGCGCCAGGGATTGCCTTTTCTATAGTAAATTATTCAAAAAATAATTTTTTACTCTCGCAAATTTCAATGTCGCCAGGTAAATTTTTCACAAATTAATTTTTAACTGTCGCAAATTTTAAATACGCCAGCGATTGCCTTTTCTATAGTAAATTATTCAAAAAATAATTTTCTACTGTCGCAAATTGTAACTACGACAGGGATTGCCTTTTCTATAGTAAATTATTAAAAAAATAATTTTTTACTGTCGCAAATTTCAAATCCGCCAGGGATTGCCTTTTCTATAGTACATTATTCAAAAAATAATTTTTTACTATCGCAAATTTTAATTACGCCAGGGATTGCCTTTTCTACAGTAAATTTTGCAAAAAATAATTTTTTACTGTCGCAAATTTTAATTGCGCCAGGGATTGCCTTTTCTATAGTAAACTTTTCAAAAAATAATTTTCTACTGTCGCAAATTTTAATTGCGCCAGGGATTGCCTTTCTACAGTAAATTTTTCAAAAAATAATTTTTTACTGTCGCAAATTGTAATTGCGCCAGGGATTGCCTTTTCTATAGTAAATTATTCAAAAAATAATTTTTTACTGTCGCAAATTTTAAGTGCGCCAGGGATTGCCTTTTCTATAGTAAATTAATCAAAAAATAATTTTGTACTGTCGCAAATTTCAATTACGCCAGGGATTGCCTTTTCTATAGTAAATGATTCAAAAAATAATTTTTTATTTCGCAAATTTTAAGTGCGCCAGGGATTGCCTTTTCTATAGTAAATTATTCAAAAAATAATTTTTTACTCTCGCAAATTTCAATTTCGCCAGGTAAATTTTTCACAAATTAATTTTTTACTGTCGCAAATTTTAAATACGCCAGGGATTGCCTTTTCTATAGTAAATTATTCAAAAAATAATTTTCTACTGTCGCAAATTGTAATTACGAAAAGGATTGCCTTTTCTATAGTAAATTATTCAAAAAATAATTTTTTACTGTCGCAAATTTCAAATCCGCCAGGGATTGCCTTTTCTATAGTAAATTATTCAAAAAATAATTTTTTACTGTCGCAAATTTTAAGTGCGCCAGGGATTGCCTTTTCTATAGTAAATTATTCAAAAAATAATTTTATACTGTCGCAAATTTCAATTACGCCAGGGATTGCCATTTCTATAGTAAATTATTCAAAAAATAATTTTATACTGTCGCAAATTTTAATTGCGCCAGGGATTGCCTTTTCTATAGTAAATTATTCAAAAAATAATTTTCTACTGTCGCAAATTTTAATTACGCCAGGGATTGCCTTTTCTATAGTAAATTATTCAAAAAATAATTTTTTACTGTCGCAAATTTTAAGTGCGCCAGGGATTGCCTTTTCTATAGTAAATTATTCAAAAAATAATTTTTTACTCTCGCAAATTTCAATTTCGCCAGGTAAATTTTTCACAAATTAATTTTTTCCTGTCGCAAATTTTAAATACGCCAAGGATTGCCTTTTCTATAGTAAATTATTCAAAAAATAATTTTCTACTGTCGCAAATTTTAATTACGACAGGGATTGCCTTTTCTATAGTAAATTATTCAAAAAATAATTTTTTACTGTCGCAAATTTCAAATCCGCCAGGGATTGCCTTTTCTATAGTACATTATTCAAATAATAATTTTTTACTATCGCAAGTTTTAATTGCGCCAGGGATTGCCTTTTCTACAGTAAATTTTGCAAAAAAATAATTTTTTACTGTCGCAAATTTTAATTGCGCCAGGGATTGCCTTTTCTATAGTAAATTATTCAAAAAATAATTTTCTACTGTCGCAAATTTTAATTACGCCAGGGATTGCCTTTTCTATAGTAAATTATTCAAAAAATAATTTTTTACTGTCGCAAATTTTAAGGGCGCCAGGGATTGCCTTTTCTATAGTAAATTATTCAAAAAATAATTTCTTACTGTCGCAAATTTTAAGTGCGCCAGGGATTGCCTTTTCTATAGTAAATTATTCAAAAAATAATTTTTTACTCTCGCAAATTTCAATTTCGCCAGTTAAATTTTTCACAAATTCATTTTTTACTGTCGCAAATTTTAAATACGCCAGGGATTGCCTTTTCTATAGTAAATTATTCAAAAAATAATTTTCTACTGTCGCAAATTGTAATTACGACAGGGATTGCCTTTTCTATAGTAAATTATTCAAAAAATAATTTTTTACTGTCGCAAATTTCAAATCCGCCAGGGATTGCCTTTTCTATAGTACATTATTCAAATAATAATTTTTTACTATTGCAAGTTTTAATTGCGCCAGGGATTGCCTTTTCTACAGTAAATTTTGCAAAAAATAATTTTTTACTGTCGCAAATTTTAATTGCGCCAGGGATTGCCTTTTCTATAGTAAACTTTTCAAAAAATATTTTTCTACTGTCGCAAATTTTAATTGCGCCAGGGATTGCCTTTCTACAGTAAATTTTTCAAAAAATAATTTTTTACTGTCGCAAATTGTAATTGCGCCAGGGATTGCCTTTTCTATAGTAAATTATTCAAAAAATAATTTTTTACTGTCGCAAATTTTAAGTGCGCCAGGGATTGCCTTTTCTATAGTAAATTATTCAAAAAATAATTTTTTACTGTCGCAAATTTTAAGTGCGCCAGGAATTGCCTTTTCTATAGTAAATTATTCAAAAAATAATTTTTTCTGTCGCAAATTTTAAGTGCGCCAGGATTGCCTTTTCTATAGTAAATTATTCAAAAAATAATTTTCTACTGTCGCAAATTTTAATTACGCCAGGGATTGCCTTTTCTATAGTAAATGATTCAAAAAATAATTTTTTACTGTCGCAAATTTTAAGTGCGCCAGGGATTGCCTTTTCTATAGTAAATTATTCAAAAAATAATTTTTTACTCTCGCAAATTTCAATGTCGCCAGGTAAATTTTTCACAAATTAATTTTTAACTGTCGCAAATTTTAAATACGCCAGCGATTGCCTTTTCTATAGTAAATTATTCAAAAAATAATTTTCTACTGTCGCAAATTGTAACTACGACAGGGATTGCCTTTTCTATAGTAAATTATTAAAAAAATAATTTTTTACTGTCGCAAATTTCAAATCCGCCAGGGATTGCCTTTTCTATAGTACATTATTCAAAAAATAATTTTTTACTATCGCAAATTTTAATTACGCCAGGGATTGCCTTTTCTACAGTAAATTTTGCAAAAAATAATTTTTTACTGTCGCAAATTTTAATTGCGCCAGGGATTGCCTTTTCTATAGTAAACTTTTCAAAAAATAATTTTCTACTGTCGCAAATTTTAATTGCGCCAGGGATTGCCTTTCTACAGTAAATTTTTCAAAAAATAATTTTTTACTGTCGCAAATTGTAATTGCGCCAGGGATTGCCTTTTCTATAGTAAATTATTCAAAAAATAATTTTTTACTGTCGCAAATTTTAAGTGCGCCAGGGATTGCCTTTTCTATAGTAAATTAATCAAAAAATAATTTTGTACTGTCGCAAATTTCAATTACGCCAGGGATTGCCTTTTCTATAGTAAATGATTCAAAAAATAATTTTTTATTTTCGCAAATTTTAAGTGCGCCAGGGATTGCCTTTTCTATAGTAAATTATTCAAAAAATAATTTTTTACTCTCGCAAATTTCAATTTCGCCAGGTAAATTTTTCACAAATTAATTTTTTACTGTCGCAAATTTTAAATACGCCAGGGATTGCCTTTTCTATAGTAAATTATTCAAAAAATAATTTTCTACTGTCGCAAATTGTAATTACGAAAAGGATTGCCTTTTCTATAGTAAATTATTCAAAAAATAATTTTTTACTGTCGCAAATTTCAAATCCGCCAGGGATTGCCTTTTCTATAGTAAATTATTCAAAAAATAATTTTTTACTGTCGCAAATTTTAAGTGCGCCAGGGATTGCCTTTTCTATAGTAAATTATTCAAAAAATAATTTTATACTGTCGCAAATTTCAATTACGCCAGGGATTGCCATTTCTATAGTAAATTATTCAAAAAATAATTTTATACTGTCGCAAATTTTAATTGCGCCAGGGATTGCCTTTTCTATAGTAAATTATTCAAAAAATAATTTTCTACTGTCGCAAATTTTAATTACGCCAGGGATTGCCTTTTCTATAGTAAATTATTCAAAAAATAATTTTTTACTGTCGCAAATTTTAAGTGCGCCAGGGATTGCCTTTTCTATAGTAAATTATTCAAAAAATAATTTTTTACTCTCGCAAATTTCAATTTCGCCAGGTAAATTTTTCACAAATTAATTTTTTCCTGTCGCAAATTTTAAATACGCCAAGGATTGCCTTTTCTATAGTAAATTATTCAAAAAATAATTTTCTACTGTCGCAAATTTTAATTACGACAGGGATTGCCTTTTCTATAGTAAATTATTCAAAAAATAATTTTTTACTGTCGCAAATTTCAAATCCGCCAGGGATTGCCTTTTCTATAGTACATTATTCAAATAATAATTTTTTACTATCGCAAGTTTTAATTGCGCCAGGGATTGCCTTTTCTACAGTAAATTTTGCAAAAAATAATTTTTTACTGTCGCAAATTTTAATTGCGCCAGGGATTGCCTTTTCTATAGTAAATTATTCAAAAAATAATTTTCTACTGTCGCAAATTTTAATTACGCCAGGGATTGCCTTTTCTATAGTAAATTATTCAAAAAATAATTTTTTACTGTCGCAAATTTTAAGGGCGCCAGGGATTGCCTTTTCTATAGTAAATTATTCAAAAAATAATTTCTTACTGTCGCAAATTTTAAGTGCGCCAGGGATTGCCTTTTCTATAGTAAATTATTCAAAAAATAATTTTTTACTCTCGCAAATTTCAATTTCGCCAGTTAAATTTTTCACAAATTCATTTTTTACTGTCGCAAATTTTAAATACGCCAGGGATTGCCTTTTCTATAGTAAATTATTCAAAAAATAATTTTCTACTGTCGCAAATTGTAATTACGACAGGGATTGCCTTTTCTATAGTAAATTATTCAAAAAATAATTTTTTACTGTCGCAAATTTCAAATCCGCCAGGGATTGCCTTTTCTATAGTACATTATTCAAATAATAATTTTTTACTATTGCAAGTTTTAATTGCGCCAGGGATTGCCTTTTCTACAGTAAATTTTGCAAAAAATAATTTTTTACTGTCGCAAATTTTAATTGCGCCAGGGATTGCCTTTTCTATAGTAAACTTTTCAAAAAATATTTTTCTACTGTCGCAAATTTTAATTGCGCCAGGGATTGCCTTTCTACAGTAAATTTTTCAAAAAATAATTTTTTACTGTCGCAAATTGTAATTGCGCCAGGGATTGCCTTTTCTATAGTAAATTATTCAAAAAATAATTTTTTACTGTCGCAAATTTTAAGTGCGCCAGGGATTGCCTTTTCTATAGTAAATTATTCAAAAAATAATTTTTTACTCTCGCAAATTTCAATTTCGCCAGGTAAATTTTCACAAATTAATTTTTTACTGTCGCAAATTTTAAATACGCCAGGGATTGCCTTTTCTATAGTAAATTATTCAAAAAATAATTTTCTACTGTCGCAAATTTTAATTATGCCAGGGATTGCCTTTTCTATAGTAAATTATTCAAAAAATAATTTTTTACTGTCGCAAATTTTAAGTGCGCCAGGGATTGCCTTTTCTATAGTAAACTTTTCAAAAAATAATTTTCTACTGTCGCAAATTTTAAGTGCTCCAGGTATTGCCTTTTCTATAGTAAATTATTCAAAAAATAATTTTTTACTCTCGCAAATTTCAATTTCCCCAGGTAAATTTTTCACAAATTAATTTTTTACTGTCGCAAATTTTAATTACGCCAGAGATTGCCTTTTCTATAGTAAATTATTCAAAAAATAATTTTTTACTGTCGCAAATTTCAAATCCGTCAGGGATTGCCTTTTCTATAGTAAATTATTCAAAAAATAATTTTTTACTATCGCAAGTTTTAATTGCGCCAGGTATTGCCTTTTCTACAGTAAATTTTGCAAAACATAATTTTTTACTGTCGCAAATTTTAATTGCGCCAGGGATTGCCTTTTCTATAGTAAACTTTTCAAAAAATAGTTTTCTACTGTCGCAAATTTTAATTGCGCCAGGGATTGCCTTTTCTATAGTAAATTATTCAAAAAATAATTTTATACTGTCGCAAATTTTAATTGCGCCAGGGATTGCCTTTTCTATAGTAAATTATTCAAAAAATAATTATTTACTGTCGCAAATTTTAAGTGCGCCAGGGATTGCCTTTTCTATTGTAAATTATTCAAAAAATAATTTTTTACTCTCGCAAATTTCAATTTCGCCAGGTAAATTTTTCACAAATTAATTTTTTACTGTCGCAAATTTTAAATATGCCAGGGATTGCCTTTTCTATAGTAAATTATTCAAAAAATAATTTTCTACTGTCGCAAATTGTAATTACGACAGGGATTGCCTTTTCTATAGTAAATTATTCAAAAAATAATTTTTTACTGTCGCAAATTTTAAGTGCGCCAGGGATTGCCTTTTCTATAGTAAATTATTCAAAAAATAATTTTTTACTATCGCAAGTTTTAATTGCGCCAAGGATTGACTTTTCTACAGTAAATTTTGCAAAAAATAATTTTTTACTGTCGCAAATTTTAATTGCGCCAAGGATTGCCTTTTCTATAGTCAACTTTTCAAAAAATAATTTTCTACTGTCGCAAATTTTAATTGCGCCAGGGATTGCCTTTTCTATAGTAAATTATTCAAAAAATAATTTTCTACTGTCGCAAATTTTAATTACGCCAGGGATTGCCTTTTCTATAGTAAATTATTCAAAAAATAATTTTTTACTGTCGCAAATTTTAAGTGCGCCAGGGATTGCCTTTTCTATAGTAAATTATTCAAAAAATAATTTTTTACTCTCGCAAATTTCAATTTCGCCAGGTAAATTTTTCACAAATTAATTTTTTACTGTCGCAAATTTTAAATACGCCAGGGATTGCCTTTTCTATAGTAAATTATTCAAAAAATAATTTTCTACTGTCGCAAATTGTAATTACGACAGGGATTGCCTTTTCTATAGTAAATTATTCAAAAAATAATTTTTTACTGTCGCAAATTTCAAATCCGCCAGGGATTGCCTTTTCTATAGTATATTATTCAAAAAATAATTTTTTACTATCGCAAGTTTTAATTGCGCCAGGGATTGCCTTTTCTACAGTAAATTTTGCAAAAAATAATTTTTTACTGTCGCAAATTTTAATTGCGCCAGGTATTGCCTTTTCTATAGTAAACTTTTCAAAAAATAATTTTCTACTGTCGCAAATTTTAATTGCGCCAGGGATTACACTTCTACAGTAAATTTTTCAAATAATAATTTTTTACTGTCGCAAATTGTAATTGCGCCAGGGATTACCTTTTCTAGAGTAAATTATTCAAAAAATAATTTTTTACTGTCGCAAATTTTAAGTGCGCCAGGGATTGCCTTTTCTATAGTAAATTATTCGAAAAATAATTTTATACTGTCGCAAATTTTAATTACGCCAGGGATTGCCTTTTCTATAGTAAATTATTCAAAAAATAATTTTACACTGTCGTAAATTTTAATTGCGCCAGGGATTGCCTTTTCTATAGTAAATTATTCAAAAATAATTTTCTACTGTCGCAAATTTTAATTACGCCAGGGATTGCCTTTTCTATAGTAAGTTATTCAAAAAATAATTTTTTACTGTCGCAAATTTTAAGTGCGCCAGGGATTACCTTTTCTATAGTAAATTATTCAAAAAATAATTTTTTACTCTCGCAAATTTTAAATATCCCAGGGATTGCCTTTTCTATAGTAAATTATTCAAAAAATAATTTTTTACTGTCGCAAATTTTAAGTGCGCCAGGGATTGCCTTTTCTATAGTAAATTATTCAAAAAATAATTTTCTACTGTCGCAAATTTTAATTACGCCAGGGATTGCCTTTTCTATAGTAAATTATTCAAAAAATAATTTTTTACTGTCGCAAATTTTAAGTGCGCCAGGGATTGCCTTTTCTATAGTAAATTATTCAAAAAATAATTTTATACTGTCGCAAATTTTAATTACGCCAGGGATTGCCTTTTCTATAGTAAATTATTCAAAAAATAATTTTATACCGTCGCAAATTTTAATTGCGCCAGGGATTGCCTTTTCTATAGTAAATTATTCAAAAAATAATTTTCTACTGTCGCAAATTTTAATTACGCCAGGGATTGCCTTTTCTATAGTAAGTTATTCAAAAAATAATTTTTTACTGTCGCAAATTTTAAGTGCGCCAGGGATTACCTTTTCTATAGTAAATTATTCAAAAAATAATTTTTTACTCTCGCAAATTTTAAATATCCCAGGGATTGCCTTTTCTATAGTAAATTATTCAAAAAATAATTTTTTACTGTCGCAAATTTTAAGTGCGCCAGGGATTGCCTTTTCTATAGTAAATTATTCAAAAAATAATTTTCTACTGTCGCAAATTTTAATTACGCCAGGGATTGCCTTTTCTATAGTAAATTATTCAAAAAATAATTTTTTACTGTCGCAAATTTTAAGTGCGCCAGGGATTGCCTTTTCTATAGTAAATTATTCAAAAAATAATTTTTTACTCTCGCAAATTTCAATTTCGCCAGGTAAATTTTTCACAAATTAATTTTTTACTGTCGCAAATTTTAAATACGCCAGGGATTGCCTTTTCTATAGTAAATTATTCAAAAAATAATTTTTTACTGTCGCAAATTTTAAGTGCGCCAGGGATTGCCTTTTCTATAGTAAATTATTCAAAAAATAATTTTTTACTCTCGCAAATTTCAATTTCGCCAGGTAAATTTTTCACAAATTAATTTTTTACTGTCGCAAATTTTAAATACGCCAGGGATTGCCTTTTCTATAGTAAATTATTCAAAAAATAATTTTCTACTGTCGCAAATTGTAATTACGACAGGGATTGCCTTTTCTATAGTAAATTATTCAAAAAATAATTTTTTACTGTCGCAAATTTCAAATCCGCCAGGGATTGCCTTTTCTATAGTATATTATTCAAAAAATAATTTTTTAGTATCGCAAGTTTTAATTGCGCCAGGGATTGCCTTTTCTACAGTAAATTTTGCAAAAAATAATTTTTTACTGTCGCAAATTTTAATTGCGCCAGGGATTGCCTTTTCTATAGTAAACTTTTCAAAAAATAGTTTTCTACTGTCGCAAATTTTAATTGCGCCAGGGATTGCCTTTTCTATAGTAAATTATTCAAAAAATAATTTTATACTGTCGCAAATTTTAATTGCGGCAGGGATTGCCTTTTCTATAGTAAATTATTCAAAAAATAATTATTTACTGTCGCAAATTTTAAGTGCGCCAGGGATTGCCTTTTCTATAGTAAATTATTCAAAAAATAATTTTTACTCTCGCAAATTTCAATTTCGCCAGGTAAATTTTTCACAAATTAATTTTTTACTGTCGCAAATTTTAAATATGCCAGGGATTGCCTTTTCTATAGTAAATTATTCAAAAAATAATTTTCTACTGTCGCAAATTGTAATTACGACAGGGATTGCCTTTTCTATAGTAAATTATTCAAAAAATAATTTTTTACTGTCGCAAATTTTAAGTGCGCCAGGGATTGCCTTTTCTATAGTAAATTATTCAAAAAATAATTTTTTACTATCGCAAGTTTTAATTGCGCCAAGGATTGACTTTTCTACAGTAAATTTTGCAAAAAATAATTTTTTACTGTCGCAAATTTTAATTGCGCCAAGGATTGCCTTTTCTATAGTCAACTTTTCAAAAAATAATTTTCTACTGTCGCAAATTTTAATTGCGCCAGGGATTGCCTTTTCTATAGTAAATTATTCAAAAAATAATTTACTACTGTCGCAAATTTTAATTACGCCAGGGATTGCCTTTTCTATAGTAAATTATTCAAAAAATAATTTTTTACTGTCGCAAATTTTAAGTGCGCCAGGGATTGCCTTTTCTATAGTAAATTATTCAAAAAATAATTTTTTACTCTCGCAAATTTCAATTTCGCCAGGTAAATTTTTCACAAATTAATTTTTTACTGTCGCAAATTTTAAATACGCCAGGGATTGCCTTTTCTATAGTAAATTATTCAAAAAATAATTTTCTACTGTCGCAAATTGTAATTACGACAGGGATTGCCTTTTCTATAGTAAATTATTCAAAAAATAATTTTTTACTGTCGCAAATTTCAAATCCGCCAGGGATTGCCTTTTCTATAGTATATTATTCAAAAAATAATTTTTTACTATCGCAAGTTTTAATTGCGCCAGGGATTGCCTTTTCTACAGTAAATTTTGCAAAAAATAATTTTTTACTGTCGCAAATTTTAATTGCGCCAGGTATTGCCTTTTCTATAGTAAACTTTTCAAAAAATAATTTTCTACTGTCGCAAATTTTAATTGCGCCAGGGATTACACTTCTACAGTAAATTTTTCAAATAATAATTTTTTACTGTCGCAAATTGTAATTGCGCCAGGGATTACCTTTTCTATAGTAAATTATTCAAAAAATAATTTTTTACTGTCGCAAATTTTAAGTGCGCCAGGGATTGCCTTTTCTATAGTAAATTATTCAAAAAATAATTTTATACTGTCGCAAATTTTAATTACGCCAGGGATTGCCTTTTCTATAGTAAATTATTCAAAAAATAATTTTACACTGTCGTAAATTTTAATTGCGCCAGGGATTGCCTTTTCTATAGTAAATTATTCAAAAATAATTTTCTACTGTCGCAAATTTTAATTACGCCAGGGATTGCCTTTTCTATAGCAAGTTATTCAAAAAATAATTTTTTACTGTCGCAAATTTTAAGTGCGCCAGGGATTGATTACCTTTTCTATAGTAAATTATTCAAAAAATAATTTTTTACTCTCGCAAATTTTAAATATCCCAGGGATTGCCTTTTCTATAGTAAATTATTCAAAAAATAATTTTTTACTGTCGCAAATTTTAAGTGCGCCAGGGATTGCCTTTTCTATAGTAAATTATTCAAAAAATAATTTTCTACTGTCGCAAATTTTAATTACGCCAAGGATTGCCTTTTCTATAGTAAATTATTCAAAAAATAATTTTTTACTGTCGCAAATTTTAAGTGCGCCAGGGATTGCCTTTTCTATAGTAAATTATTCAAAAAATAATTTTATACTGTCGCAAATTTTAATTACGCCAGGGATTGCCTTTTCTATAGTAAATTATTCAAAAAATAATTTTATACTGTCGCAAATTTTAATTGCGCCAGGGATTGCCTTTTCTATAGTAAATTATTCAAAAAATAATTTTCTACTGTCGCAAATTTTAATTACGCCAGGGATTGCCTTTTATATAGTAAATTATTCAAAAAATAATTTTTTACTGTCGCAAATTTTAAGTGCGCCAGGGATTGCCTTTTCTATAGTAAATTATTCAAAAAATAATTTTTTACTCTCGCAAATTTCTATTTCGCCAGGTAAATTTTTCACAAATTAATTTTTTACTGTCGCAAGTTTTAAATACGCCAAGGATTGCCTTTTCTATAGTAAATTATGCAAAAAATAATTTTCTCCTGTCGCAGATTTTAATTGCGCCAGGGATTGCCTTTTCTACAGTAAGTTTTGCAAAACATAATTTTTTACTGTCGCAAATTTTAATTACGCCAGGGATTGGCTTTTCTATAGTAAATTATTCAAAAAATGATTTTCTACTGTCGCAAATTTTAATTACGCCAGGGATTGCCTTTTCTATAGTAAATTATTCAAAAAATAATTTTTTACTGTCGCAAATTTTAAGTGCGCCAGGGATTGCCTTTTCTATAGTAAATTATTCAAAAAATAATTTTTTACTCTCGCAAATTTCAATTTCGCCAGGTAAATATTTCACAAATTAATTTTTTACTGTCGCAAATTTTAAATACGCCAGGGATTGCCTTTTCTATAGTAAATTATTCAAAAAATAATTTTCTACTGTCGCAAATTTTAATTACGCCAGGGATTGCCTTTTCTATAGTAAATTATTCAAAAAATAATTTTTTACTGTCGCAAATTTTAAGTGCGCCAGGGATTGCCTTTTCTATAGTAAATTATTCAAAAAATAATTTTATACTGTCGCAAATTTTAATTACGCCAGGGATTGCCTTTTCTATAGTAAATTATTCAAAAAATAATTTTATACTGTCGCAAATTTTAATTGCGCCAGGGATTGCCTTTTCTATAGTAAATTATTCAAAAAATAATTTTCTACTGTCGCAAATTTTAATTACGCCAGGGATTGCGTTTTCTATAGTAAATTATTCAAAAAATAATTTTTTACTGTCGCAAATTTCAAGTGCGCCAGGGATTGCCTTTTCTATAGTAAATTATTCAAAAAATAATTTTTTACTCTCGCAAATTTCAATTTCCCCAGGTAAATTTTTCACAAATTAATTTTTTACTGTCGCAAATTTTAAATACGCCAAGGATTGCCTTTTCTATAGTAATTATTCAAAAAATAATTTTCTACTGTCGCAAATTTTAATTGCGCCAGGGATTGCCTTTTCTACAGTAAATTTTGCAAAAAATAATTTTTTACTGTCGCAAATTTTAATTGCGCCAGGGATTGCCTTTTCTATAGTAAATTATTCAAAAAATAATTTTCTACTGTCACAAATTTTAATTACGCCAGGGATTGCCTTTTCTATAGTAAATTATTCAAAAAATAATTTTTTACTGTCGCAAATTTTAAGTGCGCCAGGGATTGCCTTTTCTATAGTAAATTATTCAAAAAATAATTTTTTACCCTCGCAAATTTCAATTTCGCCAGGTAAATTTTCACAAATTAATTTTTTACTGTCGCAAATTTTAAATACGCCAGGGATTGCCTTTTCTATAATAAATTATTCAAAAAATAATTTTCTACTGTCGCAAATTTTAATTACGCCAGGGATTGCCTTTTCTATAGTAAATTATTCAAAAAATAATTTTTTACTGTCGCAAATTTTAAGTGCGCCAGGGATTGCCTTTTCTATAGTAAACTTTTCAAAAAATTATTTTCTACTGTCGCAAATTTTAAGTGCTCCAGGGATTGCCTTTTCTATAGTAAATTATTCAAAAAATAATTTTTTACTCCCGCAAATTTCAATTTCCCCAGGTGAATTATTCAAAAAATAATTTTCTACTGTCGCAAATTTTAATTACGCCAGGGATTGCCTTTTCTATAGTAAATTATTCAAAAAATATTTTTTTACTGTCGCAAATTTTAAGTGCGCCAGGGATTGCCTTTTCTATAGTAAATTATTCAAAAAATAATTTTATACTGTCGCAAATTTTAATTACGCCAGGGATTGCCTTTTCTACAGTAAATTTTTCAAAAAATAATTTTATACTGTCGCAAATTTTAATTGCGCCAGGGATTGCCTTTTCTATAGTAAATTATTCAAAAAATAATTTTCTACTGTCGCAAATTTTAATTACGCCAGGGATTGCCTTTTCTATAGTAAGTTATTCAAAAAATAATTTTTTACTGTCGCAAATTTTAAGTGCGCCAGGGATTACCTTTTCTATAGTAAATTATTCAAAAAATAATTTTTTACTCTCGCAAATTTTAAATATCCCAGGGATTGCCTTTTCTATAGTAAATTATTCAAAAAATAATTTTTTACTGTCGCAAATTTTAAGTGCGCCAGGGATTGCCTTTTCTATAGTAAATTATTCAAAAAATAATTTTCTACTGTCGCAAATTTTAATTACGCCAGGGATTGCCTTTTCTATAGTAAATTATTCAAAAAATAATTTTTTACTGTCGCAAATTTTAAGTGCGCCAGGGATTGCCTTTTCTATAGTAAATTATTCAAAAAATAATTTTTTACTCTCGCAAATTTCAATTTCGCCAGGTAAATTTTTCACAAATTAATTTTTTACTGTCGCAAATTTTAAATACGCCAGGGATTGCCTTTTCTATAGTAAATTATTCAAAAAATAATTTTTTACTGTCGCAAATTTTAAGTGCGCCAGGGATTGCCTTTTCTATAGTAAATTATTCAAAAAATAATTTTTTACTCTCGCAAATTTCAATTTCGCCAGGTAAATTTTTCACAAATTAATTTTTTACTGTCGCAAATTTTAAATACGCCAGGGATTGCCTTTTCTATAGTAAATTATTCAAAAAATAATTTTCTACTGTCGCAAATTGTAATTACGACAGGGATTGCCTTTTCTATAGTAAATTATTCAAAAAATAATTTTTTACTGTCGCAAATTTCAAATCCGCCAGGGATTGCCTTTTCTATAGTATATTATTCAAAAAATAATTTTTTAGTATCGCAAGTTTTAATTGCGCCAGGGATTGCCTTTTCTACAGTAAATTTTGCAAAAAATAATTTTTTACTGTCGCAAATTTTAATTGCGCCAGGGATTGCCTTTTCTATAGTAAACTTTTCAAAAAATAGTTTTCTACTGTCGCAAATTTTAATTGCGCCAGGGATTGCCTTTTCTATAGTAAATTATTCAAAAAATAATTTTATACTGTCGCAAATTTTAATTGCGCCAGGGATTGCCTTTTCTATAGTAAATTATTCAAAAAATAATTATTTATTGTCGCAAATTTTAAGTGCGCCAGGGATTGCCTTTTCTATAGTAAATTATTCAAAAAATAATTTTTACTCTCGCAAATTTCAATTTCGCCAGGTAAATTTTTCACAAATTAATTTTTTACTGTCGCAAATTTTAAATATGCCAGGGATTGCCTTTTCTATAGTAAATTATTCAAAAAATAATTTTCTACTGTCGCAAATTGTAATTACGACAGGGATTGCCTTTTCTATAGTAAATTATTCAAAAAATAATTTTTTACTGTCGCAAATTTTAAGTGCGCCAGGGATTGCCTTTTCTATAGTAAATTATTCAAAAAATAATTTTTTACTATCGCAAGTTTTAATTGCGCCAAGGATTGACTTTTCTACAGTAAATTTTGCAAAAAATAATTTTTTACTGTCGCAAATTTTAATTGCGCCAAGGATTGCCTTTTCTATAGTCAACTTTTCAAAAAATAATTTTCTACTGTCGCAAATTTTAATTGCGCCAGGGATTGCCTTTTCTATAGTAAATTATTCAAAAAATAATTTACTACTGTCGCAAATTTTAATTACGCCAGGGATTGCCTTTTCTATAGTAAATTATTCAAAAAATATTTTTTTACTGTCGCAAATTTTAAGTGCGCCAGGGATTGCCTTTTCTATAGTAAATTATTCAAAAAATAATTTTTTACTCTCGCAAATTTCAATTTCGCCAGGTAAATTTTTCACAAATTAATTTTTTACTGTCGCAAATTTTAAATACGCCAGGGATTGCCTTTTCTATAGTAAATTATTCAAAAAATAATTTTCTACTGTCGCAAATTGTAATTACGACAGGGATTGCCTTTTCTATAGTAAATTATTCAAAAAATAATTTTTTACTGTCGCAAATTTCAAATCCGCCAGGGATTGCCTTTTCTATAGTATATTATTCAAAAAATAATTTTTTACTATCGCAAGTTTTAATTGCGCCAGGGATTGCCTTTTCTACAGTAAATTTTGCAAAAAATAATTTTTTACTGTCGCAAATTTTAATTGCGCCAGGTATTGCCTTTTCTATAGTAAACTTTTCAAAAAATAATTTTCTACTGTCGCAAATTTTAATTGCGCCAGGGATTACACTTCTACAGTAAATTTTTCAAATAATAATTTTTTACTGTCGCAAATTGTAATTGCGCCAGGGATTAACTTTTCTATAGTAAATTATTCAAAAAATAATTTTTTACTGTCGCAAATTTTAAGTGCGCCAGGGATTGCCTTTTCTATAGTAAATTATTCAAAAAATAATTTTATACTGTCGCAAATTTTAATTACGCCAGGGATTGCCTTTTCTATAGTAAATTATTCAAAAAATAATTTTACACTGTCGTAAATTTTAATTGCGCCAGGGATTGCCTTTTCTATAGTAAATTATTCAAAAATAATTTTCTACTGTCGCAAATTTTAATTACGCGAGGGATTGCCTTTTCTATAGCAAGTTATTCAAAAAATAATTTTTTACTGTCGCAAATTTTAAGTGCGCCAGGGATTGATTACCTTTTCTATAGTAAATTATTCAAAAAATAATTTTTTACTCTCGCAAATTTTAAATATCCCAGGGATTGCCTTTTCTATAGTAAATTATTCAAAAAATAATTTTTTACTGTCGCAAATTTTAAGTGCGCCAGGGATTGCCTTTTCTATAGTAAATTATTCAAAAAATAATTTTCTACTGTCGCAAATTTTAATTACGCCAAGGATTGCCTTTTCTATAGTAAATTATTCAAAAAATAATTTTTTACTGTCGCAAATTTTAAGTGCGCCAGGGATTGCCTTTTCTATAGTAAATTATTCAAAAAATAATTTTATACTGTCGCAAATTTTAATTACGCCAGGGATTGCCTTTTCTATAGTAAATTATTCAAAAAATAATTTTATACTGTCGCAAATTTTAATTGCGCCAGGGATTGCCTTTTCTATAGTAAATTATTCAAAAAATAATTTTCTACTGTCGCAAATTTTAATTACGCCAGGGATTGCCTTTTATATAGTAAATTATTCAAAAAATAATTTTTTACTGTCGCAAATTTTAAGTGCGCCAGGGATTGCCTTTTCTATAGTAAATTATTCAAAAAATAATTTTTTACTCTCGCAAATTTCTATTTCGCCAGGTAAATTTTTCACAAATTAATTTTTTACTGTCGCAAGTTTTAAATACGCCAAGGATTGCCTTTTCTATAGTAAATTATGCAAAAAATAATTTTCTACTGTCGCAGATTTTAATTGCGCCAGGGATTGCCTTTTCTACAGTAAATTTTGCAAAACATAATTTTTTACTGTCGCAAATTTTAATTACGCCAGGGATTGGCTTTTCTATAGTAAATTATTCAAAAAATGATTTTCTACTGTCGCAAATTTTAATTACGCCAGGGATTGCCTTTTCTAAAGTAAATTATTCAAAAAATAATTTTTTACTGTCGCAAATTTTAAGTGCGCCAGGGATTGCCTTTTCTATAGTAAATTATTCAAAAAATAATTTTTTACTCTCGCAAATTTCAATTTCGCCAGGTAAATATTTCACAAATTAATTTTTTACTGTCGCAAATTTTAAATACGCCAGGGATTGCCTTTTCTATAGTAAATTATTCAAAAAATAATTTTCTACTGTCGCAAATTTTAATTACGCCAGGGATTGCCTTTTCTATAGTAAATTATTCAAAAAATAATTTTTTACTGTCGCAAATTTTAAGTGCGCCAGGGATTGCCTTTTCTATAGTAAATTATTCAAAAAATAATTTTATACTGTCGCAAATTTTAATTACGCCAGGGATTGCCTTTTCTATAGTAAATTATTCAAAAAATAATTTTATACTGTCGCAAATTTTAATTGCGCCAGGGATTGCCTTTTCTATAGTAAATTATTCAAAAAATAATTTTCTACTGTCGCAAATTTTAATTACGCCAGGGATTGCGTTTTCTATAGTAAATTATTAAAAAATAATTTTTTACTGTCGCAAATTTCAAGTGCGCCAGGGATTGCCTTTTCTATAGTAAATTATTCAAAAAATAATTTTTTACTCTCGCAAATTTCAATTTCCCCAGGTAAATTTTTCACAAATTAATTTTTTACTGTCGCAAATTTTAAATATGCCAGGGATTGCCTTTTCTATAGTAAATTATTCAAAAAATAATTTTCTACTGTCGCAAATTGTAATTACGACAGGGATTGCCTTTTCTATAGTAAATTATTCAAAAAATAATTTTTTACTGTCGCAAATTTTAAGTGCGCCAGGGATTGCCTTTTCTATAGTAAATTATTCAAAAAATTATTTTTTACTATCGCAAGTTTTAATTGCGCCAAGGATTGACTTTTCTACAGTAAATTTTGCAAAAAATAATTTTTTACTGTCGCAAATTTTAATTGCGCCAAGGATTGCCTTTTCTATAGTCAACTTTTCAAAAAATAATTTTCTACTGTCGCAAATTTTAATTGCGCCAGGGATTGCCTTTTCTATAGTAAATTATTCAAAAAATAATTTACTACTGTCGCAAATTTTAATTACGCCAGGGATTGCCTTTTCTATAGTAAATTATTCAAAAAATATTTTTTTACTGTCGCAAATTTTAAGTGCGCCAGGGATTGCCTTTTCTATAGTAAATTATTCAAAAAATAATTTTTTACTCTCGCAAATTTCAATTTCGCCAGGTAAATTTTTCACAAATTAATTTTTTACTGTCGCAAATTTTAAATACGCCAGGGATTGCCTTTTCTATAGTAAATTATTCAAAAAATAATTTTCTACTGTCGCAAATTGTAATTACGACAGGGATTGCCTTTTCTATAGTAAATTATTCAAAAAATAATTTTTTACTGTCGCAAATTTCAAATCCGCCAGGGATTGCCTTTTCTATAGTATATTATTCAAAAAATAATTTTTTACTATCGCAAGTTTTAATTGCGCCAGGGATTGCCTTTTCTACAGTAAATTTTGCAAAAAATAATTTTTTACTGTCGCAAATTTTAAGTGCGCCAGGGATTGCCTTTTCTATAGTAAATTATTCAAAAAATAATTTTCTACTGTCGCAAATTTTAATTACGCCAAGGATTGCCTTTTCTATAGTAAATTATTCAAAAAATAATTTTTTACTGTCGCAAATTTTAAGTGCGCCAGGGATTGCCTTTTCTATAGTAAATTATTCAAAAAATAATTTTATACTGTCGCAAATTTTAATTACGCCAGGGATTGCCTTTTCTATAGTAAATTATTCAAAAAATAATTTTATACTGTCGCAAATTTTAATTGCGCCAGGGATTGCCTTTTCTATAGTAAACTATTCAAAAAATAATTTTCTACTGTCGCAAATTTTAATTACGCCAGGGATTGCCTTTTATATAGTAAATTATTCAAAAAATAATTTTTTACTGTCGCAAATTTTAAGTGCGCCAGGGATTGCCTTTTCTATAGTAAATTATTCAAAAAATAATTTTTTACTCTCGCAAATTTCTATTTCGCCAGGTAAATTTTTCACAAATTAATTTTTTACTGTCGCAAGTTTTAAATACGCCAAGGATTGCCTTTTCTATAGTAAATTATGCAAAAAATAATTTTCTACTGTCGCAGATTTTAATTGCGCCAGGGATTGCCTTTTCTACAGTAAATTTTGCAAAACATAATTTTTTACTGTCGCAAATTTTAATTACGCCAGGGATTGGCTTTTCTATAGTAAATTATTCAAAAAATGATTTTCTACTGTCGCAAATTTTAATTACGCCAGGGATTGCCTTTTCTATAGTAAATTATTCAAAAAATAATTTTTTACTGTCGCAAATTTTAAGTGCGCCAGGGATTGCCTTTTCTATAGTAAATTATTCAAAAAATAATTTTTTACTCTCGCAAATTTCAATTTCGCCAGGTAAATATTTCACAAATTAATTTTTTACTGTCGCAAATTTTAAATACGCCAGGGATTGCCTTTTCTATAGTAAATTATTCAAAAAATAATTTTCTACTGTCGCAAATTTTAATTACGCCAGGGATTGCCTTTTCTATAGTAAATTATTCAAAAAATAATTTTTTACTGTCGCAAATTTTAAGTGCGCCAGGGATTGCCTTTTCTATAGTAAATTATTCAAAAAATAATTTTATACTGTCGCAAATTTTAATTACGCCAGGGATTGCCTTTTCTATAGTAAATTATTCAAAAAATAATTTTATACTGTCGCAAATTTTAATTGCGCCAGGGATTGCCTTTTCTATAGTAAATTATTCAAAAAATAATTTTCTACTGTCGCAAATTTTAATTACGCCAGGGATTGCGTTTTCTATAGTAAATTATTCAAAAAATAATTTTTTACTGTCGCAAATTTCAAGTGCGCCAGGGATTGCCTTTTCTATAGTAAATTATTCAAAAAATAATTTTTTACTCTCGCAAATTTCAATTTCCCCAGGTAAATTTTTCACAAATTAATTTTTTACTGTCGCAAATTTTAAATATGCCAGGGATTGCCTTTTCTATAGTAAATTATTCAAAAAATAATTTTCTACTGTCGCAAATTGTAATTACGACAGGGATTGCCTTTTCTATAGTAAATTATTCAAAAAATAATTTTTTACTGTCGCAAATTTTAAGTGCGCCAGGGATTGCCTTTTCTATAGTAAATTATTCAAAAAATAATTTTTTACTATCGCAAGTTTTAATTGCGCCAAGGATTGACTTTTCTACAGTAAATTTTGCAAAAAATAATTTTTTACTGTCGCAAATTTTAATTGCGCCAAGGATTGCCTTTTCTATAGTCAACTTTTCAAAAAATAATTTTCTACTGTCGCAAATTTTAATTGCGCCAGGGATTGCCTTTTCTATAGTAAATTATTCAAAAAATAATTTACTACTGTCGCAAATTTTAATTACGCCAGGGATTGCCTTTTCTATAGTAAATTATTCAAAAAATATTTTTTTACTGTCGCAAATTTTAAGTGCGCCAGGGATTGCCTTTTCTATAGTAAATTATTCAAAAAATAATTTTTTACTCTCGCAAATTTCAATTTCGCCAGGTAAATTTTTCACAAATTAATTTTTTACTGTCGCAAATTTTAAATACGCCAGGGATTGCCTTTTCTATAGTAAATTATTCAAAAAATAATTTTCTACTGTCGCAAATTGTAATTACGACAGGGATTGCCTTTTCTATAGTAAATTATTCAAAAAATAATTTTTTACTGTCGCAAATTTCAAATCCGCCAGGGATTGCCTTTTCTATAGTATATTATTCAAAAAATAATTTTTTACTATCGCAAGTTTTAATTGCGCCAGGGATTGCCTTTTCTATAGTAAATTATTCAAAAAATAATTTTTTACTGTCGCAAATTTCAAATCCGCCAGGGAATGCCTTTTCTATAGTATATTATTCAAAAAATAATTTTTTACTATCGCAAGTTTTAATTGCGCCAGGGATTGCCTTTTCTACAGTAAATTTTGCAAAAAATAATTTTTTACTGTCGCAAATTTTAATTGCGCCAGGTATTGCCTTTTCTATAGTAAACTTTTCAAAAAATAATTTTCTACTGTCGCAAATTTTAATTGCGCCAGGGATTACACTTCTACAGTAAATTTTTCAAATAATAATTTTTTACTGTCGCAAATTGTAATTGCGCCAGGGATTAACTTTTCTATAGTAAATTATTCAAAAAATAATTTTTTACTGTCGCAAATTTTAAGTGCGCCAGGGATTGCCTTTTCTATAGTAAATTATTCAAAAAATAATTTTATACTGTCGCAAATTTTAATTACGCCAGGGATTGCCTTTTCTATAGTAAATTATTCAAAAAATAATTTTACACTGTCGTAAATTTTAATTGCGCCAGGGATTGCCTTTTCTATAGTAAATTATTCAAAAATAATTTTCTACTGTCGCAAATTTTAATTACGCCAGGGATTGCCTTTTCTATAGCAAGTTATTCAAAAAATAATTTTTTACTGTCGCAAATTTTAAGTGCGCCAGGGATTGATTACCTTTTCTATAGTAAATTATTCAAAAAATAATTTTTTACTCTCGCAAATTTTAAATATCCCAGGGATTGCCTTTTCTATAGTAAATTATTCAAAAAATAATTTTTTACTGTCGCAAATTTTAAGTGCGCCAGGGATTGCCTTTTCTATAGTAAATTATTCAAAAAATAATTTTCTACTGTCGCAAATTTTAATTACGCCAAGGATTGCCTTTTCTATAGTAAATTATTCAAAAAATAATTTTTTACTGTCGCAAATTTTAAGTGCGCCAGGGATTGCCTTTTCTATAGTAAATTATTCAAAAAATAATTTTATACTGTCGCAAATTTTAATTACGCCAGGGATTGCCTTTTCTATAGTAAATTATTCAAAAAATAATTTTATACTGTCGCAAATTTTAATTGCGCCAGGGATTGCCTTTTCTATAGTAAATTATTCAAAAAATAATTTTCTACTGTCGCAAATTTTAATTACGCCAGGGATTGCCTTTTATATAGTAAATTATTCAAAAAATAATTTTTTACTGTCGCAAATTTTAAGTGCGCCAGGGATTGCCTTTTCTATAGTAAATTATTCAAAAAATAATTTTTTACTCTCGCAAATTTCTATTTCGCCAGGTAAATTTTTCACAAATTAATTTTTTACTGTCGCAAGTTTTAAATACGCCAAGGATTGCCTTTTCTATAGTAAATTATGCAAAAAATAATTTTCTACTGTCGCAGATTTTAATTGCGCCAGGGATTGCCTTTTCTACAGTAAATTTTGCAAAACATAATTTTTTACTGTCGCAAATTTTAATTACGCCAGGGATTGGCTTTTCTATAGTAAATTATTCAAAAAATGATTTTCTACTGTCGCAAATTTTAATTACGCCAGGGATTGCCTTTTCTATAGTAAATTATTCAAAAAATAATTTTTTACTGTCGCAAATTTTAAGTGCGCCAGGGATTGCCTTTTCTATAGTAAATTATTCAAAAAATAATTTTTTACTCTCGCAAATTTCAATTTCGCCAGGTAAATATTTCACAAATTAATTTTTTACTGTCGCAAATTTTAAATACGCCAGGGATTGCCTTTTCTATAGTAAATTATTCAAAAAATAATTTTCTACTGTCGCAAATTTTAATTACGCCAGGGATTGCCTTTTCTATAGTAAATTATTCAAAAAATAATTTTTTACTGTCGCAAATTTTAAGTGCGCCAGGGATTGCCTTTTCTATAGTAAATTATTCAAAAAATAATTTTATACTGTCGCAAATTTTAATTACGCCAGGGATTGCCTTTTCTATAGTAAATTATTCAAAAAATAATTTTATACTGTCGCAAATTTTAATTGCGCCAGGGATTGCCTTTTCTATAGTAAATTATTCAAAAAATAATTTTCTACTGTCGCAAATTTTAATTACGCCAGGGATTGCGTTTTCTATAGTAAATTATTAAAAAATAATTTTTTACTGTCGCAAATTTCAAGTGCGCCAGGGATTGCCTTTTCTATAGTAAATTATTCAAAAAATAATTTTTTACTCTCGCAAATTTCAATTTCCCCAGGTAAATTTTTCACAAATTAATTTTTTACTGTCGCAAATTTTAAATATGCCAGGGATTGCCTTTTCTATAGTAAATTATTCAAAAAATAATTTTCTACTGTCGCAAATTGTAATTACGACAGGGATTGCCTTTTCTATAGTAAATTATTCAAAAAATAATTTTTTACTGTCGCAAATTTTAAGTGCGCCAGGGATTGCCTTTTCTATAGTAAATTATTCAAAAAATAATTTTTTACTATCGCAAGTTTTAATTGCGCCAAGGATTGACTTTTCTACAGTAAATTTTGCAAAAAATAATTTTTTACTGTCGCAAATTTTAATTGCGCCAAGGATTGCCTTTTCTATAGTCAACTTTTCAAAAAATAATTTTCTACTGTCGCAAATTTTAATTGCGCCAGGGATTGCCTTTTCTATAGTAAATTATTCAAAAAATAATTTACTACTGTCGCAAATTTTAATTACGCCAGGGATTGCCTTTTCTATAGTAAATTATTCAAAAAATATTTTTTTACTGTCGCAAATTTTAAGTGCGCCAGGGATTGCCTTTTCTATAGTAAATTATTCAAAAAATAATTTTTTACTCTCGCAAATTTCAATTTCGCCAGGTAAATTTTTCACAAATTAATTTTTTACTGTCGCAAATTTTAAATACGCCAGGGATTGCCTTTTCTATAGTAAATTATTCAAAAAATAATTTTCTACTGTCGCAAATTGTAATTACGACAGGGATTGCCTTTTCTATAGTAAATTATTCAAAAAATAATTTTTTACTGTCGCAAATTTCAAATCCGCCAGGGATTGCCTTTTCTATAGTATATTATTCAAAAAATAATTTTTTACTATCGCAAGTTTTAATTGCGCCAGGGATTGCCTTTTCTACAGTAAATTTTGCAAAAAATAATTTTTTACTGTCGCAAATTTTAAGTGCGCCAGGGATTGCCTTTTCTATAGTAAATTATTCAAAAAATAATTTTCTACTGTCGCAAATTTTAATTACGCCAAGGATTGCCTTTTCTATAGTAAATTATTCAAAAAATAATTTTTTACTGTCGCAAATTTTAAGTGCGCCAGGGATTGCCTTTTCTATAGTAAATTATTCAAAAAATAATTTTATACTGTCGCAAATTTTAATTACGCCAGGGATTGCCTTTTCTATAGTAAATTATTCAAAAAATAATTTTATACTGTCGCAAATTTTAATTGCGCCAGGGATTGCCTTTTCTATAGTAAACTATTCAAAAAATAATTTTCTACTGTCGCAAATTTTAATTACGCCAGGGATTGCCTTTTATATAGTAAATTATTCAAAAAATAATTTTTTACTGTCGCAAATTTTAAGTGCGCCAGGGATTGCCTTTTCTATAGTAAATTATTCAAAAAATAATTTTTTACTCTCGCAAATTTCTATTTCGCCAGGTAAATTTTTCACAAATTAATTTTTTACTGTCGCAAGTTTTAAATACGCCAAGGATTGCCTTTTCTATAGTAAATTATGCAAAAAATAATTTTCTACTGTCGCAGATTTTAATTGCGCCAGGGATTGCCTTTTCTACAGTAAATTTTGCAAAACATAATTTTTTACTGTCGCAAATTTTAATTACGCCAGGGATTGGCTTTTCTATAGTAAATTATTCAAAAAATGATTTTCTACTGTCGCAAATTTTAATTACGCCAGGGATTGCCTTTTCTATAGTAAATTATTCAAAAAATAATTTTTTACTGTCGCAAATTTTAAGTGCGCCAGGGATTGCCTTTTCTATAGTAAATTATTCAAAAAATAATTTTTTACTCTCGCAAATTTCAATTTCGCCAGGTAAATATTTCACAAATTAATTTTTTACTGTCGCAAATTTTAAATACGCCAGGGATTGCCTTTTCTATAGTAAATTATTCAAAAAATAATTTTCTACTGTCGCAAATTTTAATTACGCCAGGGATTGCCTTTTCTATAGTAAATTATTCAAAAAATAATTTTTTACTGTCGCAAATTTTAAGTGCGCCAGGGATTGCCTTTTCTATAGTAAATTATTCAAAAAATAATTTTATACTGTCGCAAATTTTAATTACGCCAGGGATTGCCTTTTCTATAGTAAATTATTCAAAAAATAATTTTATACTGTCGCAAATTTTAATTGCGCCAGGGATTGCCTTTTCTATAGTAAATTATTCAAAAAATAATTTTCTACTGTCGCAAATTTTAATTACGCCAGGGATTGCGTTTTCTATAGTAAATTATTCAAAAAATAATTTTTTACTGTCGCAAATTTCAAGTGCGCCAGGGATTGCCTTTTCTATAGTAAATTATTCAAAAAATAATTTTTTACTCTCGCAAATTTCAATTTCCCCAGGTAAATTTTTCACAAATTAATTTTTTACTGTCGCAAATTTTAAATATGCCAGGGATTGCCTTTTCTATAGTAAATTATTCAAAAAATAATTTTCTACTGTCGCAAATTGTAATTACGACAGGGATTGCCTTTTCTATAGTAAATTATTCAAAAAATAATTTTTTACTGTCGCAAATTTTAAGTGCGCCAGGGATTGCCTTTTCTATAGTAAATTATTCAAAAAATAATTTTTTACTATCGCAAGTTTTAATTGCGCCAAGGATTGACTTTTCTACAGTAAATTTTGCAAAAAATAATTTTTTACTGTCGCAAATTTTAATTGCGCCAAGGATTGCCTTTTCTATAGTCAACTTTTCAAAAAATAATTTTCTACTGTCGCAAATTTTAATTGCGCCAGGGATTGCCTTTTCTATAGTAAATTATTCAAAAAATAATTTACTACTGTCGCAAATTTTAATTACGCCAGGGATTGCCTTTTCTATAGTAAATTATTCAAAAAATATTTTTTTACTGTCGCAAATTTTAAGTGCGCCAGGGATTGCCTTTTCTATAGTAAATTATTCAAAAAATAATTTTTTACTCTCGCAAATTTCAATTTCGCCAGGTAAATTTTTCACAAATTAATTTTTTACTGTCGCAAATTTTAAATACGCCAGGGATTGCCTTTTCTATAGTAAATTATTCAAAAAATAATTTTCTACTGTCGCAAATTGTAATTACGACAGGGATTGCCTTTTCTATAGTAAATTATTCAAAAAATAATTTTTTACTGTCGCAAATTTCAAATCCGCCAGGGATTGCCTTTTCTATAGTATATTATTCAAAAAATAATTTTTTACTATCGCAAGTTTTAATTGCGCCAGGGATTGCCTTTTCTACAGTAAATTTTGCAAAAAATAATTTTTTACTGTCGCAAATTTTAATTGCGCCAGGTATTGCCTTTTCTATAGTAAACTTTTGAAAAAATAATTTTCTACTGTCGCAAATTTTAATTGCGCCAGGGATTACACTTCTACAGTAAATTTTTCAAATAATAATTTTTTACTGTCGCAAATTGTAATTGCGCCAGGGATTACCTTTTCTATAGTAAATTATTCAAAAAATAATTTTTTACTGTCGCAAATTTTAAGTGCGCCAGGGATTGCCTTTTCTATAGTAAATTATTCAAAAAATAATTTTATACTGTCGCAAATTTTAATTACGCCAGGGATTGCCTTTTCTATAGTAAATTATTCAAAAAATAATTTTACACTGTCGTAAATTTTAATTGCGCCAGGGATTGCCTTTTCTATAGTAAATTATTCAAAAATAATTTTCTACTGTCGCAAATTTTAATTACGCCAGGGATTGCCTTTTCTATAGCAAGTTATTCAAAAAATAATTTTTTACTGTCGCAAATTTTAAGTGCGCCAGGGATTGATTACCTTTTCTATAGTAAATTATTCAAAAAATAATTTTTTACTCTCGCAAATTTTAAATATCCCAGGGATTGCCTTTTCTATAGTAAATTATTCAAAAAATAATTTTTTACTGTCGCAAATTTTAAGTGCGCCAGGGATTGCCTTTTCTATAGTAAATTATTCAAAAAATAATTTTCTACTGTCGCAAATTTTAATTACGCCAAGGATTGCCTTTTCTATAGTAAATTATTCAAAAAATAATTTTTTACTGTCGCAAATTTTAAGTGCGCCAGGGATTGCCTTTTCTATAGTAAATTATTCAAAAAATAATTTTATACTGTCGCAAATTTTAATTACGCCAGGGATTGCCTTTTCTATAGTAAATTATTCAAAAAATAATTTTATACTGTCGCAAATTTTAATTGCGCCAGGGATTGCCTTTTCTATAGTAAATTATTCAAAAAATAATTTTCTACTGTCGCAAATTTTAATTACGCCAGGGATTGCCTTTTATATAGTAAATTATTCAAAAAATAATTTTTTACTGTCGCAAATTTTAAGTGCGCCAGGGATTGCCTTTTCTATAGTAAATTATTCAAAAAATAATTTTTTACTCTCGCAAATTTCTATTTCGCCAGGTAAATTTTTCACAAATTAATTTTTTACTGTCGCAAGTTTTAAATACGCCAAGGATTGCCTTTTCTATAGTAAATTATGCAAAAAATAATTTTCTACTGTCGCAGATTTTAATTGCGCCAGGGATTGCCTTTTCTACAGTAAATTTTGCAAAACATAATTTTTTACTGTCGCAAATTTTAATTACGCCAGGGATTGGCTTTTCTATAGTAAATTATTCAAAAAATGATTTTCTACTGTCGCAAATTTTAATTACGCCAGGGATTGCCTTTTCTATAGTAAATTATTCAAAAAATAATTTTTTACTGTCGCAAATTTTAAGTGCGCCAGGGATTGCCTTTTCTATAGTAAATTATTCAAAAAATAATTTTTTACTCTCGCAAATTTCAATTTCGCCAGGTAAATATTTCACAAATTAATTTTTTACTGTCGCAAATTTTAAATACGCCAGGGATTGCCTTTTCTATAGTAAATTATTCAAAAAATAATTTTCTACTGTCGCAAATTTTAATTACGCCAGGGATTGCCTTTTCTATAGTAAATTATTCAAAAAATAATTTTTTACTGTCGCAAATTTTAAGTGCGCCAGGGATTGCCTTTTCTATAGTAAATTATTCAAAAAATAATTTTATACTGTCGCAAATTTTAATTACGCCAGGGATTGCCTTTTCTATAGTAAATTATTCAAAAAATAATTTTATACTGTCGCAAATTTTAATTGCGCCAGGGATTGCCTTTTCTATAGTAAATTATTCAAAAAATAATTTTCTACTGTCGCAAATTTTAATTACGCCAGGGATTGCGTTTTCTATAGTAAATTATTCAAAAAATAATTTTTTACTGTCGCAAATTTCAAGTGCGCCAGGGATTGCCTTTTCTATAGTAAATTATTCAAAAAATAATTTTTTACTCTCGCAAATTTCAATTTCCCCAGGTAAATTTTTCACAAATTAATTTTTTACTGTCGCAAATTTTAAATACGCCAAGGATTGCCTTTTCTATAGTAATTATTCAAAAAATAATTTTCTACTGTCGCAAATTTTAATTGCGCCAGGGATTGCCTTTTCTACAGTAAATTTTGCAAAAAATAATTTTTTACTGTCGCAAATTTTAATTGCGCCAGGGATTGCCTTTTCTATAGTAAATTATTCAAAAAATAATTTTCTACTGTCACAAATTTTAATTACGCCAGGGATTGCCTTTTCTATAGTAAATTATTCAAAAAATAATTTTTTACTGTCGCAAATTTTAAGTGCGCCAGGGATTGCCTTTTCTATAGTAAATTATTCAAAAAACAATTTTTTACCCTCGCAAATTTCAATTTCGCCAGGCAAATTTTCACAAATTAATTTTTTACTGTCGCAAATTTTAAATACGCCAGGGATTGCCTTTTCTATAATAAATTATTCAAAAAATAATTTTCTACTGTCGCAAATTTTAATTACGCCAGGGATTGCCTTTTCTATAGTAAATTATTCAAAAAATAATTTTTTACTGTCGCAAATTTTAAGTGCGCCAGGGATTGCCTTTTCTATAGTAAACTTTTCAAAAAATTATTTTCTACTGTCGCAAATTTTAAGTGCTCCAGGGATTGCCTTTTCTATAGTAAATTATTCAAAAAATAATTTTTTACTCCCGCAAATTTCAATTTCCCCAGGTAAATTTTTCACAAATTAATTTTCTACTGTCGCAAATTTTAATTACGCCAGGGATTGCCTTTTATATAGTAAATTATTCAAAAAATAATTTTTTACTGTCGCAAATTTTAAGTGCGCCAGGGATTGCCTTTTCTATAGTAAATTATTCAAAAAATAATTTTTTACTCTCGCAAATTTCTATTTCGCCAGGTAAATTTTTCACAAATTAATTTTTTACTGTCGCAAGTTTTAAATACGCCAAGGATTGCCTTTTCTATAGTAAATTATGCAAAAAATAATTTTCTACTGTCGCAGATTTTAATTGCGCCAGGGATTGCCTTTTCTACAGTAAATTTTGCAAAACATAATTTTTTACTGTCGCAAATTTTAATTACGCCAGGGATTGGCTTTTCTATAGTAAATTATTCAAAAAATGATTTTCTACTGTCGCAAATTTTAATTACGCCAGGGATTGCCTTTTCTATAGTAAATTATTCAAAAAATAATTTTTTACTGTCGCAAATTTTAAGTGCGCCAGGGATTGCCTTTTCTATAGTAAATTATTCAAAAAATAATTTTTTACTCTCGCAAATTTCAATTTCGCCAGGTAAATATTTCACAAATTAATTTTTTACTGTCGCAAATTTTAAATACGCCAGGGATTGCCTTTTCTATAGTAAATTATTCAAAAAATAATTTTCTACTGTCGCAAATTTTAATTACGCCAGGGATTGCCTTTTCTATAGTAAATTATTCAAAAAATAATTTTTTACTGTCGCAAATTTTAAGTGCGCCAGGGATTGCCTTTTCTATAGTAAATTATTCAAAAAATAATTTTATACTGTCGCAAATTTTAATTACGCCAGGGATTGCCTTTTCTATAGTAAATTATTCAAAAAATAATTTTATACTGTCGCAAATTTTAATTGCGCCAGGGATTGCCTTTTCTATAGTAAATTATTCAAAAAATAATTTTCTACTGTCGCAAATTTTAATTACGCCAGGGATTGCGTTTTCTATAGTAAATTATTCAAAAAATAATTTTTTACTGTCGCAAATTTCAAGTGCGCCAGGGATTGCCTTTTCTATAGTAAATTATTCAAAAAATAATTTTTTACTCTCGCAAATTTCAATTTCCCCAGGTAAATTTTTCACAAATTAATTTTTTACTGTCGCAAATTTTAAATACGCCAAGGATTGCCTTTTCTATAGTAATTATTCAAAAAATAATTTTCTACTGTCGCAAATTTTAATTGCGCCAGGGATTGCCTTTTCTACAGTAAATTTTGCAAAAAATAATTTTTTACTGTCGCAAATTTTAAGTGCGCCAGGGATTGCCTTTTCTATAGTAAATTATTCAAAAAATAATTTTTTACCCTCGCAAATTTCAATTTCGCCAGGTAAATTTTCACAAATTAATTTTTTACTGTCGCAAATTTTAAATACGCCAGGGATTGCCTTTTCTATAATAAATTATTCAAAAAATAATTTTCTACTGTCGCAAATTTTAATTACGCCAGGGATTGCCTTTTCTATAGTAAATTATTCAAAAAATAATTTTTTACTGTCGCAAATTTTAAGTGCGCCAGGGATTGCCTTTTCTATAGTAAACTTTTCAAAAAATTATTTTCTACTGTCGCAAATTTTAAGTGCTCCAGGGATTGCCTTTTCTATAGTAAATTATTCAAAAAATAATTTTTTACTCCCGCAAATTTCAATTTCCCCAGGTAAATTTTTCACAAATTAATTTTTTACTGTCGCAAATTTTAATTACGCCAGAGATTGCCTTTTCTATAGTAAATTATTCAAAAAATAATTTTTTATTATCGCAAGTTTTAATTGCGCCAGGTATTGCCTTTTCTACAGTAAATTTTGCAAAAAATAATTTTTTACTGTCGCAAATTTTAATTGCGCCAGGGATTGCCTTTTCTATAGTCAACTTTTCAAAAAATAATTTTCTACTGTCGCAAATTTTAATTGCGCCAGGGATTGCCTTTTCTATAGTAAATTATTCAAAAAATAATTTACTACTGTCGCAAATTTTAATTACGCCAGGGATTGCCTTTTCTATAGTAAATTATTCAAAAAATATTTTTTTACTGTCGCAAATTTTAAGTGCGCCAGGGATTGCCTTTTCTATAGTAAATTATTCAAAAAATAATTTTTTACTCTCGCAAATTTCAATTTCGCCAGGTAAATTTTTCACAAATTAATTTTTTACTGTCGCAAATTTTAAATACGCCAGGGATTGCCTTTTCTATAGTAAATTATTCAAAAAATAATTTTCTACTGTCGCAAATTGTAATTACGACAGGGATTGCCTTTTCTATAGTAAATTATTCAAAAAATAATTTTTTACTGTCGCAAATTTCAAATCCGCCAGGGATTGCCTTTTCTATAGTATATTATTCAAAAAATAATTTTTTACTATCGCAAGTTTTAATTGCGCCAGGGATTGCCTTTTCTACAGTAAATTTTGCAAAAAATAATTTTTTACTGTCGCAAATTTTAAGTGCGCCAGGGATTGCCTTTTCTATAGTAAATTATTCAAAAAATAATTTTCTACTGTCGCAAATTTTAATTACGCCAAGGATTGCCTTTTCTATAGTAAATTATTCAAAAAATAATTTTTTACTGTCGCAAATTTTAAGTGCGCCAGGGATTGCCTTTTCTATAGTAAATTATTCAAAAAATAATTTTATACTGTCGCAAATTTTAATTACGCCAGGGATTGCCTTTTCTATAGTAAATTATTCAAAAAATAATTTTATACTGTCGCAAATTTTAATTGCGCCAGGGATTGCCTTTTCTATAGTAAATTATTCAAAAAATAATTTTCTGCTGTCGCAAATTTTAATTACGCCAGGGATTGCCTTTTATATAGTAAATTATTCAAAAAATAATTTTTTACTGTCGCAAATTTTAAGTGCGCCAGGGATTGCCTTTTCTATAGTAAATTATTCAAAAAATAATTTTTTACTCTCGCAAATTTCTATTTCGCCAGGTAAATTTTTCACAAATTAATTTTTTACTGTCGCAAGTTTTAAATACGCCAAGGATTGCCTTTTCTATAGTAAATTATGCAAAAAATAATTTTCTACTGTCGCAGATTTTAATTGCGCCAGGGATTGCCTTTTCTACAGTAAATTTTGCAAAACATAATTTTTTACTGTCGCAAATTTTAATTACGCCAGGGATTGGCTTTTCTATAGTAAATTATTCAAAAAATGATTTTCTACTGTCGCAAATATTAATTACGCCAGGGATTGCCTTTTCTATAGTAAATTATTCAAAAAATAATTTTTTACTGTCGCAAATTTTAAGTGCGCCAGGGATTGCCTTTTCTATAGTAAATTATTCAAAAAATAATTTTTTACTCTCGCAAATTTCAATTTCGCCAGGTAAATATTTCACAAATTAATTTTTTACTGTCGCAAATTTTAAATACGCCAGGGATTGCCTTTTCTATAGTAAATTATTCAAAAAATAATTTTCTACTGTCGCAAATTTTAATTACGCCAGGGATTGCCTTTTCTATAGTAAATTATTCAAAAAATAATTTTTTACTGTCGCAAATTTTAAGTGCGCCAGGGATTGCCTTTTCTATAGTAAATTATTCAAAAAATAATTTTATACTGTCGCAAATTTTAATTACGCCAGGGATTGCCTTTTCTATAGTAAATTATTCAAAAAATAATTTTATACTGTCGCAAATTTTAATTGCGCCAGGGATTGCCTTTTCTATAGTAAATTATTCAAAAAATAATTTTCTACTGTCGCAAATTTTAATTACGCCAGGGATTGCGTTTTCTATAGTAAATTATTCAAAAAATAATTTTTTACTGTCGCAAATTTCAAGTGCGCCAGGGATTGCCTTTTCTATAGTAAATTATTCAAAAAATAATTTTTTACTCTCGCAAATTTCAATTTCCCCAGGTAAATTTTTCACAAATTAATTTTTTACTGTCGCAAATTTTAAATATGCCAGGGATTGCCTTTTCTATAGTAAATTATTCAAAAAATAATTTTCTACTGTCGCAAATTGTAATTACGACAGGGATTGCCTTTTCTATAGTAAATTATTCAAAAAATAATTTTTTACTGTCGCAAATTTTAAGTGCGCCAGGGATTGCCTTTTCTATAGTAAATTATTCAAAAAATAATTTTTTACTATCGCAAGTTTTAATTGCGCCAAGGATTGACTTTTCTACAGTAAATTTTGCAAAAAATAATTTTTTACTGTCGCAAATTTTAATTGCGCCAAGGATTGCCTTTTCTATAGTCAACTTTTCAAAAAATAATTTTCTACTGTCGCAAATTTTAATTGCGCCAGGGATTGCCTTTTCTATAGTAAATTATTCAAAAAATAATTTACTACTGTCGCAAATTTTAATTACGCCAGGGATTGCCTTTTCTATAGTAAATTATTCAAAAAATATTTTTTTACTGTCGCAAATTTTAAGTGCGCCAGGGATTGCCTTTTCTATAGTAAATTATTCAAAAAATAATTTTTTACTCTCGCAAATTTCAATTTCGCCAGGTAAATTTTTCACAAATTAATTTTTTACTGTCGCAAATTTTAAATACGCCAGGGATTGCCTTTTCTATAGTAAATTATTCAAAAAATAATTTTCTACTGTCGCAAATTGTAATTACGACAGGGATTGCCTTTTCTATAGTAAATTATTCAAAAAATAATTTTTTACTGTCGCAAATTTCAAATCCGCCAGGGATTGCCTTTTCTATAGTATATTATTCAAAAAATAATTTTTTACTATCGCAAGTTTTAATTGCGCCAGGGATTGCCTTTTCTACAGTAAATTTTGCAAAAAATAATTTTTTACTGTCGCAAATTTTAATTGCGCCAGGTATTGCCTTTTCTATAGTAAACTTTTGAAAAAATAATTTTCTACTGTCGCAAATTTTAATTGCGCCAGGGATTACACTTCTACAGTAAATTTTTCAAATAATAATTTTTTACTGTCGCAAATTGTAATTGCGCCAGGGATTACCTTTTCTATAGTAAATTATTCAAAAAATAATTTTTTACTGTCGCAAATTTTAAGTGCGCCAGGGATTGCCTTTTCTATAGTAAATTATTCAAAAAATAATTTTATACTGTCGCAAATTTTAATTACGCCAGGGATTGCCTTTTCTATAGTAAATTATTCAAAAAATAATTTTACACTGTCGTAAATTTTAATTGCGCCAGGGATTGCCTTTTCTATAGTAAATTATTCAAAAATAATTTTCTACTGTCGCAAATTTTAATTACGCCAGGGATTGCCTTTTCTATAGCAAGTTATTCAAAAAATAATTTTTTACTGTCGCAAATTTTAAGTGCGCCAGGGATTGATTACCTTTTCTATAGTAAATTATTCAAAAAATAATTTTTTACTCTCGCAAATTTTAAATATCCCAGGGATTGCCTTTTCTATAGTAAATTATTCAAAAAATAATTTTTTACTGTCGCAAATTTTAAGTGCGCCAGGGATTGCCTTTTCTATAGTAAATTATTCAAAAAATAATTTTCTACTGTCGCAAATTTTAATTACGCCAAGGATTGCCTTTTCTATAGTAAATTATTCAAAAAATAATTTTTTACTGTCGCAAATTTTAAGTGCGCCAGGGATTGCCTTTTCTATAGTAAATTATTCAAAAAATAATTTTATACTGTCGCAAATTTTAATTACGCCAGGGATTGCCTTTTCTATAGTAAATTATTCAAAAAATAATTTTATACTGTCGCAAATTTTAATTGCGCCAGGGATTGCCTTTTCTATAGTAAATTATTCAAAAAATAATTTTCTACTGTCGCAAATTTTAATTACGCCAGGGATTGCCTTTTATATAGTAAATTATTCAAAAAATAATTTTTTACTGTCGCAAATTTTAAGTGCGCCAGGGATTGCCTTTTCTATAGTAAATTATTCAAAAAATAATTTTTTACTCTCGCAAATTTCTATTTCGCCAGGTAAATTTTTCACAAATTAATTTTTTACTGTCGCAAGTTTTAAATACGCCAAGGATTGCCTTTTCTATAGTAAATTATGCAAAAAATAATTTTCTACTGTCGCAGATTTTAATTGCGCCAGGGATTGCCTTTTCTACAGTAAATTTTGCAAAACATAATTTTTTACTGTCGCAAATTTTAATTACGCCAGGGATTGGCTTTTCTATAGTAAATTATTCAAAAAATGATTTTCTACTGTCGCAAATTTTAATTACGCCAGGGATTGCCTTTTCTATAGTAAATTATTCAAAAAATAATTTTTTACTGTCGCAAATTTTAAGTGCGCCAGGGATTGCCTTTTCTATAGTAAATTATTCAAAAAATAATTTTTTACTCTCGCAAATTTCAATTTCGCCAGGTAAATATTTCACAAATTAATTTTTTACTGTCGCAAATTTTAAATACGCCAGGGATTGCCTTTTCTATAGTAAATTATTCAAAAAATAATTTTCTACTGTCGCAAATTTTAATTACGCCAGGGATTGCCTTTTCTATAGTAAATTATTCAAAAAATAATTTTTTACTGTCGCAAATTTTAAGTGCGCCAGGGATTGCCTTTTCTATAGTAAATTATTCAAAAAATAATTTTATACTGTCGCAAATTTTAATTACGCCAGGGATTGCCTTTTCTATAGTAAATTATTCAAAAAATAATTTTATACTGTCGCAAATTTTAATTGCGCCAGGGATTGCCTTTTCTATAGTAAATTATTCAAAAAATAATTTTCTACTGTCGCAAATTTTAATTACGCCAGGGATTGCGTTTTCTATAGTAAATTATTCAAAAAATAATTTTTTACTGTCGCAAATTTCAAGTGCGCCAGGGATTGCCTTTTCTATAGTAAATTATTCAAAAAATAATTTTTTACTCTCGCAAATTTCAATTTCCCCAGGTAAATTTTTCACAAATTAATTTTTTACTGTCGCAAATTTTAAATACGCCAAGGATTGCCTTTTCTATAGTAATTATTCAAAAAATAATTTTCTACTGTCGCAAATTTTAATTGCGCCAGGGATTGCCTTTTCTACAGTAAATTTTGCAAAAAATAATTTTTTACTGTCGCAAATTTTAATTGCGCCAGGGATTGCCTTTTCTATAGTAAATTATTCAAAAAATAATTTTCTACTGTCACAAATTTTAATTACGCCAGGGATTGCCTTTTCTATAGTAAATTATTCAAAAAATAATTTTTTACTGTCGCAAATTTTAAGTGCGCCAGGGATTGCCTTTTCTATAGTAAATTATTCAAAAAACAATTTTTTACCCTCGCAAATTTCAATTTCGCCAGGCAAATTTTCACAAATTAATTTTTTACTGTCGCAAATTTTAAATACGCCAGGGATTGCCTTTTCTATAATAAATTATTCAAAAAATAATTTTCTACTGTCGCAAATTTTAATTACGCCAGGGATTGCCTTTTCTATAGTAAATTATTCAAAAAATAATTTTTTACTGTCGCAAATTTTAAGTGCGCCAGGGATTGCCTTTTCTATAGTAAACTTTTCAAAAAATTATTTTCTACTGTCGCAAATTTTAAGTGCTCCAGGGATTGCCTTTTCTATAGTAAATTATTCAAAAAATAATTTTTTACTCCCGCAAATTTCAATTTCCCCAGGTAAATTTTTCACAAATTAATTTTCTACTGTCGCAAATTTTAATTACGCCAGGGATTGCCTTTTATATAGTAAATTATTCAAAAAATAATTTTTTACTGTCGCAAATTTTAAGTGCGCCAGGGATTGCCTTTTCTATAGTAAATTATTCAAAAAATAATTTTTTACTCTCGCAAATTTCTATTTCGCCAGGTAAATTTTTCACAAATTAATTTTTTACTGTCGCAAGTTTTAAATACGCCAAGGATTGCCTTTTCTATAGTAAATTATGCAAAAAATAATTTTCTACTGTCGCAGATTTTAATTGCGCCAGGGATTGCCTTTTCTACAGTAAATTTTGCAAAACATAATTTTTTACTGTCGCAAATTTTAATTACGCCAGGGATTGGCTTTTCTATAGTAAATTATTCAAAAAATGATTTTCTACTGTCGCAAATTTTAATTACGCCAGGGATTGCCTTTTCTATAGTAAATTATTCAAAAAATAATTTTTTACTGTCGCAAATTTTAAGTGCGCCAGGGATTGCCTTTTCTATAGTAAATTATTCAAAAAATAATTTTTTACTCTCGCAAATTTCAATTTCGCCAGGTAAATATTTCACAAATTAATTTTTTACTGTCGCAAATTTTAAATACGCCAGGGATTGCCTTTTCTATAGTAAATTATTCAAAAAATAATTTTCTACTGTCGCAAATTTTAATTACGCCAGGGATTGCCTTTTCTATAGTAAATTATTCAAAAAATAATTTTTTACTGTCGCAAATTTTAAGTGCGCCAGGGATTGCCTTTTCTATAGTAAATTATTCAAAAAATAATTTTATACTGTCGCAAATTTTAATTACGCCAGGGATTGCCTTTTCTATAGTAAATTATTCAAAAAATAATTTTATACTGTCGCAAATTTTAATTGCGCCAGGGATTGCCTTTTCTATAGTAAATTATTCAAAAAATAATTTTCTACTGTCGCAAATTTTAATTACGCCAGGGATTGCGTTTTCTATAGTAAATTATTCAAAAAATAATTTTTTACTGTCGCAAATTTCAAGTGCGCCAGGGATTGCCTTTTCTATAGTAAATTATTCAAAAAATAATTTTTTACTCTCGCAAATTTCAATTTCCCCAGGTAAATTTTTCACAAATTAATTTTTTACTGTCGCAAATTTTAAATACGCCAAGGATTGCCTTTTCTATAGTAATTATTCAAAAAATAATTTTCTACTGTCGCAAATTTTAATTGCGCCAGGGATTGCCTTTTCTACAGTAAATTTTGCAAAAAATAATTTTTTACTGTCGCAAATTTTAAGTGCGCCAGGGATTGCCTTTTCTATAGTAAATTATTCAAAAAATAATTTTTTACCCTCGCAAATTTCAATTTCGCCAGGTAAATTTTCACAAATTAATTTTTTACTGTCGCAAATTTTAAATACGCCAGGGATTGCCTTTTCTATAATAAATTATTCAAAAAATAATTTTCTACTGTCGCAAATTTTAATTACGCCAGGGATTGCCTTTTCTATAGTAAATTATTCAAAAAATAATTTTTTACTGTCGCAAATTTTAAGTGCGCCAGGGATTGCCTTTTCTATAGTAAACTTTTCAAAAAATTATTTTCTACTGTCGCAAATTTTAAGTGCTCCAGGGATTGCCTTTTCTATAGTAAATTATTCAAAAAATAATTTTTTACTCCCGCAAATTTCAATTTCCCCAGGTAAATTTTTCACAAATTAATTTTTTACTGTCGCAAATTTTAATTACGCCAGAGATTGCCTTTTCTATAGTAAATTATTCAAAAAATAATTTTTTACTATCGCAAGTTTTAATTGCGCCAGGTATTGCCTTTTCTACAGTAAATTTTGCAAAAAATAATTTTTTACTGTCGCAAATTTTAATTGCGCCAGGGATTGCCTTTTCTATAGTAAACTTTTCAAAAAATAGTTTTCTACTGTCGCAAATTTTAATTGCGCCAGGGATTGCCTTTTCTATAGTAAATTATTCAAAAAATAATTTTATACTGTCGCAAATTTTAATTACGCCAGGGATTGCCTTTTCTATAGTAAATTATTCAAAAAATAATTTTACACTGTCGTAAATTTTAATTGCGCCAGGGATTGCCTTTTCTTTAGTAAATTATTCAAAAATAATTTTCTACTGTCGCAAATTTTAATTACGCCAGGGATTGCCTTTTCTATAGTAAGTTATTCAAAAAATAATTTTTTACTGTCGCAAATTTTAAGTGCGCCAGGGATTACCTTTTCTATAGTAAATTATTCAAAAAATAATTTTTTACTCTCGCAAATTTTAAATATCCCAGGGATTGCCTTTTCTATAGCAAATTATTCAAAAAATAATTTTTTACTGTCGCAAATTTTAAGTGCGCCAGGGATTGCCTTTTCTATAGTAAATTATTCAAAAAATAATTTTCTACTGTCGCAAATTTTAATTACGCCAGGGATTGCCTTTTCTATAGTAAATTATTCAAAAAATAATTTTTTACTCCCGCAAATTTCAATTTCCCCAGGTAAATTTTTCACAAATTAATTTTTTACTGTCGCAAATTTTAATTACGCCAGAGATTGCCTTTTCTATAGTAAATTATTCAAAAAATAATTTTTTACTATCGCAAGTTTTAATTGCGCCAGGTATTGCCTTTTCTACAGTAAATTTTGCAAAAAATAATTTTTTACTGTCGCAAATTTTAATTGCGCCCGGGATTGCCTTTTCTATAGTAAACTTTTCAAAAAATAGTTTTCTACTGTCGCAAATTTTAATTGCGCCAGGGATTGCCTTTTCTATAGTAAATTATTCAAAAAATAATTTTATACTGTCGCAAATTTTAATTGCGCCAGGGATTGCCTTTTCTATAGTAAATTATTCAAAAAATAATTATTTACTGTCGCAAATTTTAAGTGCGCCAGGGATTGCCTTTTCTATAGTAAATTATTCAAAAAATAATTTTTTACTCTCGCAAATTTCAATTTCGCCAGGTAAATTTTTCACAAATTAATTTTTTACTGTCGCAAATTTTAAATATGCCAGGGATTGCCTTTTCTATAGTAAATTATTCAAAAAATAATTTTCTACTGTCGCAAATTGTAATTACGACAGGGATTGCCTTTTCTATAGTAAATTATTCAAAAAATAATTTTTTACTGTCGCAAATTTTAAGCGCGCCAGGGATTGCCTTTTCTATAGTAAATTATTCAAAAAATAATTTTTTACTATCGCAAGTTTTAATTGCGCCAAGGATTGCCTTTTCTACAGTAAATTTTGCAAAAAATAATTTTTTACTGTCGCAAATTTTAATTGCGCCAGGGATTGCCTTTTCTATAGTAAACTTTTCAAAAAATAATTTTCTACTGTCGCAAATTTTAATTGCGCCAGGGATTGCCTTTTCTATAGTAAATTATTCAAAAAATAATTTTCTACTGTCGCAAATTTTAATTACGCCAGGGATTGCCTTTTCTATAGTAAATTATTCAAAAAATAATTTTTTACTGTCGCAAATTTTAAGTGCGCCAGGGATTGCCTTTTCTATAGTAAATTATTCAAAAAATAATTTTTTACTCTCGCAAATTTCAATTTCGCCAGGTAAATTTTTCACAAATTAATTTTTTACTGTCGCAAATTTTAAATACGCCAGGGATTGCCTTTTCTATAGTAAATTATTCAAAAAATAATTTTCTACTGTCGCAAATTGTAATTACGACAGGGATTGCCTTTTCTATAGTAAATTATTCAAAAAATAATTTTTTACTGTCGCAAATTTCAAATCCGCCAGGGATTGCCTTTTCTATAGTAAATTATTCAAAAAATAATTTTTTACTATCGCAAGTTTTAACTGCGCCAGGGATTGCCTTTTCTACAGTAAATTTTGCAAAAAATAATTTTTTACTGTCGCAAATTTTAATTGCGCCAGGTATTGCCTTTTCTATAGTAAACTTTTCAAAAAATAATTTTCTACTGTCGCAAATTTTAATTGCGCCAGGGATTACACTTCTACAGTAAATTTTTCAAAAAATAATTTTTTACTGTCGCAAATTGTAATTGCGCCAGGGATTGCCTTTTCTATAGTAAATTATTCAAAAAATAATTTTTTACTGTCGGAAATTTTAAGTGCGCCAGGGATTGCCTTTTCTATAGTAAATTATTCAAAAAATAATTTTATACTGTCGCAAATTTTAATTACGCCAGGGATTGCCTTTTCTATAGTAAATTATTCAAAAAATAATTTTATATTGTCGTAAATTTTAATTGCGCCAAGGATTGCCTTTTCTATAGTAAATTATTCAAAAATAATTTTCTACTGTCGCAAATTTTAATTACGCCAGGGATTGCCTTTTCTATAGTAAGTTATTCAAAAAATAATTTTTTACTGTCGCAAATTTTAAGTGCGCCAGGGATTACCTTTTCTATAGTAAATTATTCAAAAAATAATTTTTTACTCTCGCAAATTTTAAATATCCCAGGGATTGCCTTTTCTATAGTAAATTATTCAAAAAATAATTTTTTACTGTCGCAAATTTTAAGTGCGCCAGGGATTGCCTTTTCTATAGTAAATTATTCAAAAAATAATTTTCTACTGTCGCAAATTTTAATTACGCCAGGGATTGCCTTTTCTATAGTAAATAATTCAAAAAATAATTTTTTACTGTCGCAAATTTTAAGTGCGCCAGGGATTGCCTTTTCTATAGTAAATTATTCAAAAAATAATTTTATACTGTCGCAAATTTTAATTACGCCAGGGATTGCCTTTTTTATAGTAAATTATTCAAAAAATAATTTTATACTGTCGCAAATTTTAATTGCGCCAGGGATTGCCTTTTCTATAGTAAATTATTCAAAAAATAATTTTCTACTGTCGCAAATTTTAATTACGCCAGGGATTGCCTTTTATATAGTAATTTTTTCAAAAAATAATTTTTTACTGTCGCAAATTTTAAGTGCGCCAGGGATTGCCTTTTCTATAGTAAATTATTCAAAAAATAATTTTTTACTCTCGCAAATTTCAATTTCGCCAGGTAAATTTTTCACAAATTAATTTTTTACTGTCGCAAGTTTTAAATACGCCAAGGATTGCCTTTTCTATAGTAAATTATTCAAAAAATAATTTTCTACTGTCGCAAACTTTAATTGCGACAGGAATTGCCTTTTCTACAGTAAATTTTGCAAAAAATAATTTTTTATTGTCGCAAATTTTAATTGCGCCAGGGATTGCCTTTTCTATAGTAAATTATTCAAAAAATGATTTTCTACTGTCGCAAATTTTAATTACGCCAGGGATTGCCTTTTCTATAGTAAATTATTCAAAAAATAATTTTTTACTTTCGCAAATTTAAAGTTTGCCAGGGATTGCCTTTTCTATAGTAAATTATTCAAAAAATAATTTTTTACTCTCGCAAATTTCAATTTCGCCAGGTAAATTTTTCACAAATTAATTTTTTACTGTCGCAAATTTTAAATACGCCAGGGATTGCCTTTTCTATAGTAAATTATTCAAAAAATAATTTTATACTGTCGCAAATTTTAATTACGCCAGGGATTGCCTTTTCTATAGTAAATTATTCAAAAAATAATTTTATACTGTCGCAAATTTTAATTGCGCCAGGGATTGCCTTTTATATAGTAAATTATTCAAAAAACAATTTTCTACTGTCGCAAATTTTAATTAAGCCAGGGATTGCCTTTTCTATAGTAAATTATTCAAAAAATAATTTTTTACTGTCGCAAATTTTAAGTGCGCCAGGGATTGCCTTTTCTATAGTAAATTATTCAAAAAATAATTTTTTACTCTCGCAAATTTCAATTTCGCCAGGTAAATTTTTCACAAATTAATTTTTTACTGTCGCAAGTTTTAAATACGCCAAGGATTGCCTTTTCTATAGTAAATTATTCAAAAAATAATTTTCTACTGTCGCAAATTTTAATTGCGCCAGGGATTGCCTTTTCTACAGCAAATTTTGCAAAAAATAATTTTTTACTGTCGCAAATTTTAATTGCGCCAGGGATTGCATTTTCTATAGTAAATTATTCAAAAAATAATTTTCTACTGTCGCAAATTTTAATTACGCCAGGGATTGCCTTTTCTATAGTAAATTATTCAAAAAATAATTTTTTACTGTCGCAAATTTTAAGTACGCCAGCGATTGCCTTTTCTATAGTAAATTATTCAAAAAATAATTTTTTACTCTCGCAAATTTCAATTTCGCCAGGTAAATTTTTCACAAATTAATTTTTTACTGTCGCAAATTTTAAATACGCCAGGGATTGCCTTTTCTATAGTAAATTATTCAAAAAATAATTTTCTACTGTCGCAAATTTTAATTACGCCAGGGATTGCCTTTTCTATAGTAAATTATTCAAAAAATAATTTTTTACTGTCGCAAATTTTAAGTGCGCCAGGGATTACCTTTTCTATAGTAAATTATTCAAAAAATAATTTTTTACTCTCGCAAATTTCAATTTCGCCAGGTAAATTTTTCACAAATTATTTTTTTACTGTCGCAAATTTTAAATACGCCAGGGATTGCCTTTTCTATAGTAAATTATTCAAAAAATAATTTTATACTGTCGCAAATTTTAATTACGCCAGGGATTGCCTTTTCTATAGTAAATTATTCAAAAAATAATTTTATACTGTCGCAAATTTTAATTGCGCCAGGGATTGCCTTTTATATAGTAAATTATTCAAAAAATAATTTTCTACTGTCGCAAATTTTAATTAAGCCAGGGATTGCCTTTTCTATAGTAAATTATTCAAAAAATAATTTTTTACTGTCGCAAATTTTAAGTGCGACAGGGATTGCCTTTTCTATAGTAAATTATTCAAAAAATAATTTTTTACTCTCGCAAATTTCAATTTCGCCAGGTAGATTTTTCACAAATTAATTTTTTACTGTCGCAAGTTTTAAATACGCCAAGGATTGCCTTTTCTATAGTAAATTATTCAAAAAATAATTTTCTACTGTCGCAAATTTTAATTGCGCCAGGGATTGCCTTTTCTACAGCAAATTTTGCAAAAAATAATTTTTTACTGTCGCAAATTTTAATTGCGCCAGGGATTGCATTTTCTATAGTAAATTATTCAAAAAATAATTTTCTACTGTCGCAAATTTTAATTACGCCAGGGATTGCCTTTTCTATAGTAAATTATTCAAAAAATAATTTTTTACTGTCGCAAATTTTAAGTACGCCAGCGATTGCCTTTTCTATAGTAAATTATTCAAAAAATAATTTTTTACTCTCGCAAATTTCAATTTCGCCAGGTAAATTTTTCACAAATTAATTTTTTACTCTCGCAAATTTTAAATACGCCAGGGATTGCCTTTTCTATAGTAAATTATTCAAAAAATAATTTTCTACTGTCGCAAATTTTAATTACGCCAGGGATTGCCTTTTCTATAGTAAATTATTCAAAAAATAATTTTTTACTGTCGCAAATTTTAAGTGCGCCAGGGATTACCTTTTCTATAGTAAATTATTCAAAAAATAATTTTTTACTCTCGCAAATTTCAATTTCGCCAGGTAAATTTTTCACAAATTATTTTTTTACTGTCGCAAATTTTAAATACGCCAGGGATTGCCTTTTCTATAGTAAATTATTCAAAAAATAATTTTCTACTGTAGCAAATTTTAATTGCGCCAGGGATTGCCTTTTCTACAGTAAATTTTGCAAAAAATAATTTTTTACTGTCGCAATTTTTAATTGCGCCAAGGATTGCCTTTTCTATAGTAAATTATTCAAAAAATAATTTTCTACTGTCGCAAATTTTAATTACGCCAGGGATTGCCTTTTCTATAGTAAATTATGCAAAAAATAATTTTTTACTGTCGCAAATTTCTAATCCGCCGGGGATTGCCTTTTCTATAGTAAATTATTCAAAAAATAATTTTTTACTATCGCAAGTTTTAATTGCGCCAGGGATTGTCTTTTCTACAGTAAATTTTGCAAAAAATAATTTTTTACTGTCGCAAATTTTAATTGCCCCAGGGATTGCCTTTTCTATAGTAAACTTTTCAAAAAATAATTTTCTACTGTCGCAAATTTTAATTGCGCCAGGGATTGCCTTTCTACAGTAAATTTTTCAAAAAATAATTTTTTACTGTCGCAAATTGTAATTGCGCCAGGGATTACCTTTTCTATAGTAAATTTTTCAAAAATAATTTTTTACAGTCGCAAATTTTAATTGCGCCAGGGATTGCCTTTTCTATAGTAAATTATTCAAAAAATAATTTTCTACTGTCGCAAATTTTAATTGCGCCAGGGATTGCCTTTTCTATAGTAAATTATTCAAAAAATAATTTTCTACTGTCGCAAATTTTAATTGCGCCAGGGATTGCCTTTTCTATAGTAAATTATTCAAAAAATAATTTTCTACTGTCGCAAATTTTAAATATCCCAGGGATTGCCTTTTCTATAGTAAATTATTCAAAAAATAATTTTTTACTGTCGCAAATTTTAAGTGCGCCAGGGATTGCCTTTTCTATAGTAAATTATTAAAAAAAAAATTTTCTACTGTCGCAAATTTTAAATATCCCAGGGATTGCCTTTTCTATAGTAAATTAGTCAAAAAATATTTTTTTACTGTCGCAAATTTTAAGTGCGCCAGGGATTGCCTTTTCTATAGTAAATTATTCAAAAAATAATTTTTTACTGTCGCAAATTTTAATTACGCCAGGGATTGCCTTTTCTATAGTAAATTATTCAAAAAATAATTTTATACTGTCGCAAATTTTAATTGCGCCAGGGATTGCCTTTTATATAGTAAATTATTCAAAAAATAATTTTCTACTGTCGCAAATTTTAATTAAGCCAGGGATTGCCTTTTCTATAGTAAATTATTCAAAAAATAATTTTTTACTGTCGCAAATTTTAAGTGCGCCAGGGATTGCCTTTTCTATAGTAAATTATTCAAAAAATAATTTTTTACTCTCGCAAATTTCAATTTCGCCAGGTAAATTTTTCACAAATTAATTTTTTACTGTCGCAAGTTTTAAATACGCCAAGGATTGCCTTTTCTATAGTAAATTATTCAAAAAATAATTTTCTACTGTCGCAAATTTTAATTGCGCCAGGGATTGCCTTTTCTACAGCAAATTTTGCAAAAAATAATTTTTTACTGTCGCAAATTTTAATTGCGCCAGGGATTGCATTTTCTATAGTAAATTATTCAAAAAATAATTTTCTACTGTCGCAAATTTTAATTACGCCAGGGATTGCCTTTTCTATAGTAAATTATTCAAAAAATAATTTTTTACTGTCGCAAATTTTAAGTGCGCCAGGGATTGCCTTTTCTATAGTAAATTATTAAAAAAAAAATTTTCTACTGTCGCAAATTTTAAATATCCCAGGGATTGCCTTTTCTATAGTAAATTAGTCAAAAAATATTTTTTTACTGTCGCAAATTTTAAGTGCGCCAGGGATTGCCTTTTCTATAGTAAATTAGTCAAAAAATATTTTTTTACTGTCGCAAATTTTAAGTGCGCCAGGGATTGCCTTTTCTATAGTAAATTATTCAAAAAATAATTTTTTACTGTCGCAAATTTTAATTACGCCAGGGATTGCCTTTTCTATAGTAAATTATTCAAAAAATAATTTTATACTGTCGCAAATTTTAATTGCGCCAGGGATTGCCTTTTATATAGTAAATTATTCAAAAAATAATTTTCTACTGTCGCAAATTTTAATTAAGCCAGGGATTGCCTTTTCTATAGTAAATTATTCAAAAAATAATTTTTTACTGTCGCAAATTTTAAGTGCGCCAGGGATTGTCTTTTCTACAGTAAATTTTGCAAAAAATAATTTTTTACTGTCGCAAATTTTAATTGCGCCAGGGATTGCCTTTTCTATAGTAAATTATTCAAAAAATAATTTTCTACTGTCGCAAATTTTAATTGCGCCAGGGATTGCCTTTTCTACAGTAAATTTTTCAAAATATTAATTTTTTACTGTCGAAAATTTTAATTACGCCAGGGATTGCCTTTTCTATAGTAAATTTTTCACAAATTATTTTTTTACTGTCGCAAATTTTAAATACGCCAGGGATTGCCTTTTCTATAGTAAATTATTTAAAAAATAATTTTATACTGTCGCAAATTTTAATTACGCCAGGGATTGCCTTTTCTATAGTAAATTATTCAAAAAATAATTTTATACTGTCGCAAATTTTAATTGCGCCAGGGATTGCCTTTTATATAGTAAATTATTCAAAAAATAATTTTCTACTGTCGCAAATTTTAATTAAGCCAGGGATTGCCTTTTCTATAGTAAATTATTCAAAAAATAATTTTTTACTGTCGCAAATTTTAAGTGCGCCAGGGATTGCCTTTTCTATAGTAAATTATTCAAAAAATAATTTTTTACTCTCGCAAATTTCAATTTCGCCAGGTAAATTTTTCACAAATTAATTTTTTACTGTCGCAAGTTTTAAATACGCCAAGGATTGCCTTTTCTATAGTAAATTATTCAAAAAATAATTTTCTACTGTCGCAAATTTTAATTGCGCCAGGGATTGCCTTTTCTACAGCAAATTTTGCAAAAAATAATTTTTTACTGTCGCAAATTTTAATTGCGCCAGGGATTGCATTTTCTATAGTAAATTATTCAAAAAATAATTTTCTACTGTCGCAAATTTTAATTACGCCAGGGATTGCCTTTTCTATAGTAAATTATTCAAAAAATAATTTTTTACTGTCGCAAATTTTAAGTACGCCAGCGATTGCCTTTTCTATAGTAAATTATTCAAAAAATAATTTTTTACTCTCGCAAATTTCAATTTCGCCAGGTAAATTTTTCACAAATTAATTTTTTACTGTCGCAAATTTTAAATACGCTAGGGATTGCCTTTTCTATAGTAAATTATTCAAAAAATAATTTTCTACTGTCGCAAATTTTAATTACGCCAGGGATTGCCTTTTCTATAGTAAATTATTCAAAAAATAATTTTTTACTGTCGCAAATTTTAAGTGCGCCAGGGATTACCTTTTCTATAGTAAATTATTCAAAAAATAATTTTTTACTCTCGCAAATTTCAATTTCGCCAGGTAAATTTTTCACAAATTATTTTTTTACTGTCGCAAATTTTAAATACGCCAGGGATTGCCTTTTCTATAGTAAATTATTCAAAAAATAATTTTCTACTGTAGCAAATTTTAATTGCGCCAGGGATTGCCTTTTCTACAGTAAATTTTGCAAAAAATAATTTTTTACTGTCGCAATTTTTAATTGCGCCAAGGATTGCCTTTTCTATAGTAAATTATTCAAAAAATAATTTTCTACTGTCGCAAATTTTAATTACGCCAGGGATTGCCTTTTCTATAGTAAATTATTCAAAAAATAATTTTTTACTGTCGCAAATTTCTAATCCGCCGGGGATTGCCTTTTCTATAGTAAATTATTCAAAAAATAATTTTTTACTATCGCAAGTTTTAATTGCGCCAGGGATTGCCTTTTCTACAGTAAATTTTGCAAAAAATAATTTTTTACTGTCGCAAATTTTAATTGCCCCAGGGATTGCCTTTTCTATAGTAAACTTTTCAAAAAATAATTTTCTACTGTCGCAAATTTTAATTGCGCCAGGGATTGCCTTTCTACAGTAAATTTTTCAAAAAATAATTTTTTACTGTCGCAAATTGTAATTGCGCCAGGGATTACCTTTTCTATAGTAAATTTTTCAAAAAATAATTTTTTACAGTCGCAAATTTTAATTGCGCCAGGGATTGCCTTTTCTATAGTAAATTATTCAAAAAATAATTTTCTACTGTCGCAAATTTTAATTGCGCCAGGGATTGCCTTTTCTATAGTAAATTATTCAAAAAATAATTTTCTACTGTCGCAAATTTTAATTGCGCCAGGGATTGCCTTTTCTATAGTAAATTATTCAAAAAATAATTTTCTACTGTCGCAAATTTTAAATATCCCAGGGATTGCCTTTTCTATAGTAAATTATTCAAAAAATAATTTTTTACTGTCGCAAATTTTAAGTGCGCCAGGGATTGCCTTTTCTATAGTAAATTATTAAAAAAAAAATTTTCTACTGTCGCAAATTTTAAATATCCCAGGGATTGCCTTTTCTATAGTAAATTAGTCAAAAAATATTTTTTTACTGTCGGAAATTTTAAGTGCGCCAGGGATTGCCTTTTCTATAGTAAATTATTCAAAAAATAATTTTTTACTGTCGCAAATTTTAATTGCGCCAGGGATTGCCTTTTCTATAGTAAATTATTCAAAAAATAATTTTCTACTGTCGCAAATTTTAATTGCGCCAGGGATTGCCTTTTCTACAGTAAATTTTTCAAAATATTAATTTTTTACTGTCGAAAATTTTAATTACGCCAGGGATTGCCTTTTCTATAGTAAATTTTGCAAAAAATAATTTTATACTGTCGCAAATTTTAAGTGCGCCAGGGATTGCCTTTTCTATAGTAAATTATTCAAAAAATAATATTTTACTCTCGCAAATTTCAATTTCGCCAGGTAGATTTTTCACAAATTAATTTTTTACTGTCGCAAATTTTAAATACGCCAGGGATTGCCTTTTCTATAGTAAATTACTCAAAAAATAATTTTCTACTGTCGCAAATTTTAATTACGCCAGGGATTGCCTTTTCTATAGTAAATTATTCAAAAAATAATTTTTTACTGTCGCAAATTTTAAGTGCGCCAGGGATTGCCTTTTCTATAGTAAATTATTCAAAAAATAATTTTATACAGTCGCAAATTTTAATTACGCCAGGGATTACCTTTTCTATAGTAAATTTTTCAAAAAATTATTTTATGCTGTCGCAAATTTTAATTAAGCCAGGGATTGCCTTTTCTATAGTAAATTATTCAAAAAATAATTTTTTACTGTCGCAAATTTTAAGTGCGCCAGGGATTGCCTTTTCTATAGTAAATTATTAAAAAAAAAATTTTCTACTGTCGCAAATTTTAAATATCCCAGGGATTGCCTTTTCTATAGTAAATTAGTCAAAAAATATTTTTTTACTGTCGCAAATTTTAAGTGCGCCAGGGATTGCCTTTTCTATAGTAAATTATTCAAAAAATAATTTTTTACTGTCGCAAATTTTAATTGCGCCAGGGATTGCCTTTTCTATAGTAAATTATTCAAAAAATAATTTTCTACTGTCGCAAATTTTAATTGCGCCAGGGATTGCCTTTTCTACAGTAAATTTTTCAAAATATTAATTTTTTACTGTCGAAAATTTTAATTACGCCAGGGATTGCCTTTTCTATAGTAAATTTTGCAAAAAATAATTTTATACTGTCGCAAATTTTAAGTGCGCCAGGGATTGCCTTTTCTATAGTAAATTATTCAAAAAATAATTTTTTACTCTCGCAAATTTCAATTTCGCCAGGTAGATTTTTCACAAATTAATTTTTTACTGTCGCAAATTTTAAATACGCCAGGGATTGCCTTTTCTATAGTAAATTACTCAAAAAATAATTTTCTACTGTCGCAAATTTTAATTACGCCAGGGATTGCCTTTTCTATAGTAAATTATTCAAAAAATAATTTTTTACTGTCGCAAATTTTAAGTGCGCCAGGGATTGCCTTTTCTATAGTAAATTATTCAAAAAATAATTTTATACAGTCGCAAATTTTAATTACGCCAGGGATTACCTTTTCTATAGTAAATTTTTCAAAAAATTATTTTATGCTGTCGCAAATTTTAATTACGCCAGGGATTGCCTTTTCTATAGTAAATTATTCAAAAAATAATTTTTTATTGTCGCAAATTTTAATTGCGCCAGGGATTGCCTTTTCTATAGTAAAGTATTCAAAAAATAATTTTCTACTGTCGCAAATTTTAATTGCGCCAGGGATTGCCTTTTCTATAGTAAATTATTCAAAAAATAATTTTCTACTGTCGCAAATTTTAATTGCGCCAGGGATTGCCTTTTCTACAGTAAATTTTTCAAAATATTAATTTTTTACTGTCGAAAATTTTAATTACGCCAGGGATTGCCTTTTCTATAGTAAATTTTGCAAAAAATAATTTTATACTGTCGCAAATTTTAAGTGCGCCAGGGATTGCATTTTCTATAGTAAATTATTCAAAAAATAATTTTTTACTGTCGCAAATTTTAATTGCGCCAGGGATTGCCTTTTCTACAGTAAATTTTTCAAAATATTAATTTTTTACTGTCGCAAATTTTAAATACGCCAGGGATTGCCTTTTCTATAGTAAATTATTCAAAAAATAATTTTCTACTGTCGCAAATTTTAAATACGCCAGGGATTGCCTTTTCTATAATAAATTTTGCAAAAAATAATTTTTTACTGTCGCAAATTTTAATTGCGCCAGGGATTGCCTTTTCTATAGTAAATTATTCAAAAAATAATTTTCTACTGTCGCAAATTTTAATTACGCCACGGATTGCCTTTTCTATAGTAAATTATTCAAAAAATAATTTTATACTGTCGCAAATTTTAATTACGCCAGGGATTGCCTTTTCTATAGTAAATTATTCAAAAAATAATTTTTTACTATCGCAAGTTTTAATTGCGCCAGGGCTTGCCTTTTCTATAGTAAATTATTCAAAAAATAATTTTTTACTGTCGCAAATTTTAATTGCGCCAGTGATTGCCTTTTCTACAGTAAATTTTTCAAAATATTAATTTTTTACTGTCGCAAATTTTAAATACGCCAGGGATTGCCTTTTCTATAGTAAATTATTCAAAAAATAATTTTCTACTGTCGCAAATTTTAAATACGCCAGGGATTGCCTTTTCTATAGTAAATTATTCAAAAAATAATTTTTTACTGTCGCAAATTTTAAGTGCGCCAGGGATTGCCTTTTCTGTAGTAAATTATTCAAAAAATAATTTTTTACTCTCGCAAATTTCAATTTCGCCAGGTAAATTTTTCACAAATTAATTTTTTACTGTCGCAAATTTTAAATACGCCAGGGATTGCCTTTTCTATAGTAAATTATTCAAAAAATAATTTTCTACTGTCGCAAATTTTAATTACGCCAGGGATTGCCTTTTCTATAGTAAATTATTCAAAAAATAATTTTTTACTGTCGCAAATTTTAAGTGCGCCAGGGATTACCTTTTCTATAGTAAATTATTCAAAAAATAATTTTTTACTCTGGCAAATTTCAATTTCGCCAGGTAAATTTTTCACAAATTATTTTTTTACTGTCGCAAATTTTAAATACGCCAGGGATTGCCTTTTCTATAGTAAATTATTCAAAAAATAATTTTCTACTGTAGCAAATTTTAATTGCGCCAGGGATTGCCTTTTCTACAGTAAATTTTGCAAAAAATAATTTTTTACTGTCGCAATTTTTAATTGCGCCAAGGATTGCCTTTTCTATAGTAAATTATTCAAAAAATAATTTTCTACTGTCGCAAATTTTAATTACGCCAGGGATTGCCTTTTCTATAGTAAATTATTCAAAAAATAATTTTTTACTGTCGCAAATTTCAAATCCGCCGGGGATTGCCTTTTCTATAGTAAATTATTCAAAAAATAATTTTTTACTATCGCAAGTTTTAATTGCGCCAGGGATTGCCTTTTCTACAGTAAATTTTGCAAAAAATAATTTTTTACTGTCGCAAATTTTAATTGCCCCAAGGATTGCCTTTTCTATAGTAAACTTTTCAAAAAATAATTTTCTACTGTCGCAAATTTTAATTGCGTCAGGGATTGCCTTTCTACAGTAAATTTTTCAAAAAATAATTTTTTACTGTCGCAAATTGTAATTGCGCAAGGGATTACCTTTTCTATAGTAAATTTTTCAAAAAATAATTTTTTACAGTCGCAAATTTTAATTGCGCCAGGAATTGCCTTTTCTATAGTAAATTATTCAAAAAATAATTTTCTACTGTCGCAAGTTTTAATTGCGCCAGGGATTGCCTTTTCTATAGTAAATTATTCAAAAAATAATTTTCTACTGTCGCAAATTTTAATTGCGCCAGGGATTGCCTTTTCTATAGTAAATTATTCAAAAAATAATTTTCTACTGTCGCAAATTTTAAATATCCCAGGGATTGCCTTTTCTATAGTAAATTATTCAAAAAAAGATTTTTTACTGTCGCAAATTTTAAGTGCGCCAGGGATTGCCTTTTCTATAGTAAATTATTCAAAAAATAATTTTCTACTGTCGCAAATTTTAAATATCCCAGGGATTGCCTTTTCTATAGTAAATTAGTCAAAAAATATTTTTTTACTGTCGCAAATTTTAAGTGCGCCAGGGATTGCCTTTTCTATAGTAAATTATTCAAAAAATAATTTTTTACTCCCGCAAATTTCAATTTCGCCAGGTAAATTTTTCACAAATTAATTTTTTACTGTCGCAAATTTTAAATACGCCAGGGATTGCCTTTTCTATAGTAAATTATTCAAAAAATAATTTTCTACTGTCGCAAATTTTAATTACGCCAGGGATTGCCTTTTCTATAGTAAATTATTCAAAAAATAATTTTTTACTGTCGAAAATTTTAAGTGCGCCAGGGATTGCCTTTTCTATAGTAAATTATTCAAAAAATAATTTTATACTGTCGCAAATTTTAATTACGCCAGGGATTACCTTTTCTATAGTAAATTTTTCAAAAAATAATTTTATGCTGTCGCAAATTTTAATTACGCCAGGGATTGCCTTTTCTATAGTAAATTATTCAAAAAATAATTTTTTACTGTCGCAAATTTTAATTGCGCCAGGGATTGCCTTTTCTATAGTAAAGTATTCAAAAAATAATTTTCTACTGTCGCAAATTTTAACTGCGCCAGGGATTGCCTTTTCTATAGTAAATTTTTCAAAAAATAATTTTATGCTGTCGCAAATTTTAATTACGCCAGGGATTGCCTTTTCTATAGTAAATTATTCAAAAAATAATTTTTTACTGTCGCAAATTTCAAATCCGCCGGGGATTGCCTTTTCTATAGTAAATTATTCAAAAAATAATTTTTTACTATCGCAAGTTTTAATTGCGCCAGGGATTGCCTTTTCTGCAGTAAATTTTGCAAAAAATAATTTTTTACTGTCGCAAATTTTAATTGCCCCAAGGATTGCCTTTTCTATAGTAAACTTTTCAAAAATAATTTTCTACTGTCGCAAATTTTAATTGCGTCAGGGATTGCCTTTCTACAGTAAATTTTTCAAAAAATAATTTTTTACTGTCGCAAATTGTAATTGCGCCAGGGATTACCTTTTCTATAGTAAATTTTTCAAAAAATAATTTTTTACAGTCGCAAATTTTAATTGCGCCAGGGATTGCCTTTTCTATAGTAAATTATTCAAAAAATAATTTTCTACTGTCGCAAGTTTTAATTGCGCCAGGGATTGCCTTTTCTATAGTAAATTATTCAAAAAATAATTTTCTACTGTCGCAAATTTTAATTGCGCCAGGGATTGCCTTTTCTATAGTAAATTATTCAAAAAATAATTTTCTACTGTCGCAAATTTTAAATATCCCAGGGATTGCCTTTTCTATAGTAAATTATTCAAAAAATGATTTTTTACTGTCGCAAATTTTAAGTGCGCCAGGGATTGCCTTTTCTATAGTAAATTATTCAAAAAATAATTTTCTACTGTCGCAAATTTTAAATATCCCAGGGATTGCCTTTTCTATAGTAAATTAGTCAAAAAATATTTTTTTACTGTCGCAAATTTTAAGTGCGCCAGGGATTGCCTTTTCTATAGTAAATTATTCAAAAAATAATTTTTTACTCCCGCAAATTTCAATTTCGCCAGGTAAATTTTTCACAAATTAATTTTTTACTGTCGCAAATTTTAAATACGCCAGGGATTGCCTTTTCTATAGTAAATTATTCAAAAAATAATTTTCTACTGTCGCAAATTTTAATTACGCCAGGGATTGCCTTTTCTATAGTAAATTATTCAAAAAATAATTTTTTACTGTCGAAAATTTTAAGTGCGCCAGGGATTGCCTTTTCTATAGTAAATTATTCAAAAAATAATTTTATACTGTCGCAAATTTTAATTACGCCAGGGATTACCTTTTCTATAGTAAATTTTTCAAAAAATAATTTTATGCTGTCGCAAATTTTAATTACGCCAGGGATTGCCTTTTCTATAGTAAATTATTCAAAAAATAATTTTTTACTGTCGCAAATTTTAATTGCGCCAGGGATTGCCTTTTCTATAGTAAAGTATTCAAAAAATAATTTTCTACTGTCGCAAATTTTAACTGCGCCAGGGATTGCCTTTTCTATAGTAAATTATTCAAAAAATAATTTTTTACTGTCGCAAATTTTAAATACGCCAGGGATTGCCTTTTCTATAGTAAATTATTCAAAAAATGATTTTTTACTGTCGCAAATTTTAAGTGCGCCAGGGATTGCCTTTTCTATAGTAAATTATTCAAAAAATAATTTTCTACTGTCGCAAATTTTAAATATCCCAGGGATTGCCTTTTCTATAGTAAATTAGTCAAAAAATATTTTTTTACTGTCGCAAATTTTAAGTGCGCCAGGGATTGCCTTTTCTATAGTAAATTATTCAAAAAATAATTTTTTACTCCCGCAAATTTCAATTTCGCCAGGTAAATTTTTCAAAAAATAATTTTTTACTGTCGCAAATTGTAATTGCGCCAGGGATTACCTTTTCTATAGTAAATTTTTCAAAAAATAATTTTTTACAGTCGCAAATTTTAATTGCGCCAGGGATTGCCTTTTCTATAGTAAATTATTCAAAAAATAATTTTCTACTGTCGCAAGTTTTAATTGCGCCAGGGATTGCCTTTTCTATAGTAAATTATTCAAAAAATAATTTTCTACTGTCGCAAATTTTAATTGCGCCAGGGATTGCCTTTTCTATAGTAAATTATTCAAAAAATAATTTTCTACTGTCGCAAATTTTAAATATCCCAGGAATTGCCTTTTCTATAGTAAATTATTCAAAAAATGATTTTTTACTGTCGCAAATTTTAAGTGCGCCAGGGATTGCCTTTTCTATAGTAAATTATTCAAAAAATAATTTTCTACTGTCGCAAATTTTAAATATCCCAGGGATTGCCTTTTCTATAGTAAATTAGTCAAAAAATATTTTTTTACTGTCGCAAATTTTAAGTGCGCCAGGGATTGCCTTTTCTATAGTAAATTATTCAAAAAATAATTTTTTACTCCCGCAAATTTCAATTTCGCCAGGTAAATTTTTCACAAATTAATTTTTTACTGTCGCAAATTTTAAATACGCCAGGGATTGCCTTTTCTATAGTAAATTATTCAAAAAATAATTTTCTACTGTCGCAAATTTTAATTACGCCAGGGATTGCCTTTTCTATAGTAAATTATTCAAAAAATAATTTTTTACTGTAGAAAATTGTAATTGCGCCAGGGATTACCTTTTCTATAGTAAATTTTTCAAAAAATAATTTTTTACAGTCGCAAATTTTAATTGCGCCAGGGATTGCCTTTTCTATAGTAAATTATTCAAAAAATAATTTTCTACTGTCGCAAGTTTTAATTGCGCCAGGGATTGCCTTTTCTATAGTAAATTATTCAAAAAATAATTTTCTACTGTCGCAAATTTTAATTGCGCCAGGGATTGCCTTTTCTATAGTAAATTATTCAAAAAATAATTTTCTACTGTCGCAAATTTTAAATATCCCAGGGATTGCCTTTTCTATAGTAAATTATTCAAAAAATGATTTTTTACTGTCGCAAATTTTAAGTGCGCCAGGGATTGCCTTTTCTATAGTAAATTATTCAAAAAATAATTTTCTACTGTCGCAAATTTTAAATATCCCAGGGATTGCCTTTTCTATAGTAAATTAGTCAAAAAATATTTTTTTACTGTCGCAAATTTTAAGTGCGCCAGGGATTGCCTTTTCTATAGTAAATTATTCAAAAAATAATTTTTTACTCCCGCAAATTTCAATTTCGCCAGGTAAATTTTTCACAAATTAATTTTTTACTGTCGCAAATTTTAAATACGCCAGGGATTGCCTTTTCTATAGTAAATTATTCAAAAAATAATTTTCTACTGTCGCAAATTTTAATTACGCCAGGGATTGCCTTTTCTATAGTAAATTATTCAAAAAATAATTTTTTACTGTCGAAAATTTTAAGTGCGCCAGGGATTGCCTTTTCTATAGTAAATTATTCAAAAAATAATTTTATACTGTCGCAAATTTTAATTACGCCAGGGATTACCTTTTCTATAGTAAATTTTTCAAAAAATAATTTTATGCTGTCGCAAATTTTAATTACGCCAGGGATTGCCTTTTCTATAGTAAATTATTCAAAAAATAATTTTTTACTGTCGCAAATTTTAATTGCGCCAGGGATTGCCTTTTCTATAGTAAAGTATTCAAAAAATAATTTTCTACTGTCGCAAATTTTAACTGCGCCAGGGATTGCCTTTTCTACAGTAAATTATTCAAAAAATAATTTTTTACTGTCGCAAATTTTAAATACGCCAGGGATTGCCTTTTCTATAGTAAATTATTCAAAAAATGATTTTTTACTGTCGCAAATTTTAAGTGCGCCAGGGATTGCCTTTTCTATAGTAAATTATTCAAAAAATAATTTTCTACTGTCGCAAATTTTAAATATCCCAGGGATTGCCTTTTCTATAGTAAATTAGTCAAAAAATATTTTTTTACTGTCGCAAATTTTAAGTGCGCCAGGGATTGCCTTTTCTATAGTAAATTATTCAAAAAATAATTTTTTACTCCCGCAAATTTCAATTTCGCCAGGTAAATTTTTCAAAAAATAATTTTTTACTGTCGCAAATTGTAATTGCGCCAGGGATTACCTTTTCTATAGTAAATTTTTCAAAAAATAATTTTTTACAGTCGCAAATTTTAATTGCGCCAGGGATTGCCTTTTCTATAGTAAATTATTCAAAAAATAATTTTCTACTGTCGCAAGTTTTAATTGCGCCAGGGATTGCCTTTTCTATAGTAAATTATTCAAAAAATAATTTTCTACTGTCGCAAATTTTAATTGCGCCAGGGATTGCCTTTTCTATAGTAAATTATTCAAAAAATAATTTTCTACTGTCGCAAATTTTAAATATCCCAGGGATTGCCTTTTCTATAGTAAATTATTCAAAAAATGATTTTTTACTGTCGCAAATTTTAAGTGCGCCAGGGATTGCCTTTTCTATAGTAAATTATTCAAAAAATAATTTTCTACTGTCGCAAATTTTAAATATCCCAGGGATTGCCTTTTCTATAGTAAATTAGTCAAAAAATATTTTTTTACTGTCGCAAATTTTAAGTGCGCCAGGGATTGCCTTTTCTATAGTAAATTATTCAAAAAATAATTTTTTACTCCCGCAAATTTCAATTTCGCCAGGTAAATTTTTCACAAATTAATTTTTTACTGTCGCAAATTTTAAATACGCCAGGGATTGCCTTTTCTATAGTAAATTATTCAAAAAATAATTTTCTACTGTCGCAAATTTTAATTACGCCAGGGATTGCCTTTTCTATAGTAAATTATTCAAAAAATAATTTTTTACTGTCGAAAATTTTAAGTGCGCCAGGGATTGCCTTTTCTATAGTAAATTATTCAAAAAATAATTTTATACTGTCGCAAATTTTAATTACGCCAGGGATTACCTTTTCTATAGTAAATTTTTCAAAAAATAATTTTATGCTGTCGCAAATTTTAATTACGCCAGGGATTGCCTTTTCTATAGTAAATTATTCAAAAAATAATTTTTTACTGTCGCAAATTTTAATTGCGCCAGGGATTGCCTTTTCTATAGTAAAGTATTCAAAAAATAATTTTCTACTGTCGCAAATTTTAACTGCGCCAGGGATTGCCTTTTCTATAGTAAATTATTCAAAAAATAATTTTTTACTGTCGCAAATTTTAAATACGCCAGGGATTGCCTTTTCTATAGTAAATTATTCAAAAAATAATTTTTTACTGTCGCAAATTTTTTTGTGCGCCTGGGATTGCCTTTTCTATAGTAAATTATTCAAAAAATAATTTTCAACTGTCGCAAATTTTAATTACACCAGGGATTGCCTTTTCTATAGTAAATTATTCAAAAAATAATTTTCTACTGTCGCAAATTTTAAATATCCCAGGGATTGCCTTTTCTATAGTAAATTATTCAAAAAATAATTTTCAACTGTCGCAAATTTTAATTACGCCAGGGATTGCCTTTTCTATAGTAAATTATTCAAAAAATAATTTTCTACTGTCGCAAATTTTAAATATCCCAGGGATTGCCTTTTCTATAGTAAATTATTCAAAAAATAATTTTTTACTGTCGCAAATTTTAAGTGCGCCAGGTCTTGCCTTTTCTATAGTAAATTATTCAAAAAATAATTTTCTACTGTCGCAAATTTTAAATATACCAGGGATTGCCTTTTCTATAGTAAATTAGTCAAAAAATATTTTTTTACTGTCGCAAATTTTAAGTACGCCAGGGATTGCCTTTTCTATAGTGAATTATTCAAAAAATAATTTTCTACTGTCGCAAATTTTAATTACGCCAGGGATTGCCTTTTCTATAGTAAATTATTCAAAAAATAATTTTTTACTTTCGCAAATTTTAAGTGCGCCAGGGATTGCCTTTTCTATAGTAAATTATTCAAAAAATTATTTTATCTGTCGCAAATTTTAATTACGCCAGGGATTGCCTTTTCTATAGTAAATTATTCAAAAATAATTTTATACTGTCGCAAATTTTAATTGCGCCAGGGATTGCCTTTTCTATAGTAAATTATTCAAAAAATAATTTTCTACTGTCGCAAATTTTAATTACGCCAGGGATTGCCTTTTCTATAGTAAATTATTCAAAAAATAATTTTTTACTGTCGCAAATTTTAAGTGCGCCAGGGATTGCCTTTTCTATAGTAAATTATTCAAAAAATAATTTTTTACTCTCGCAAATTTCAATTTCGCCAGGTAAATTTTTCACAAATTATTTTTTTACTGTCGCAAATTTTAAATACGCCAGGGATTGCCTTTTCTATAGTAAATTATTCAAAAAATAATTTTCTACTGTAGCAAATTTTAATTGCGCCAGGGATTGCCTTTTCTACAGTAAATTTTGCAAAAAATAATTTTTTACTGTCGCAATTTTTAATTGCGCCAAGGATTGCCTTTTCTATAGTAAATTATTCAAAAAATAATTTTCTACTGTCGCAAATTTTAATTACGCCAGGGATTGCCTTTTCTATAGTAAATTATTCAAAAAATAATTTTTTACTGTCGCAAATTTCAAATCCGCCGGGGATTGCCTTTTCTATAGTAAATTATTCAAAAAATAATTTTTTACTGTCGCAAATTGTAATTGCGCCAGGGATTACCTTTTCTATAGTAAATTTTTCAAAAAATAATTTTTTACAGTCGCAAATTTTAAATACGCCAGGGATTGCCTTTTCTATAGTAAATTATTCAAAAAATAATTTTTTACTGTCGCAAATTTTTTTGTGCGCCTGGGATTGCCTTTTCTGTAGTAAATTATTCAAAAAATAATTTTCAACTGTCGCAAATTTTAATTACGCCAGGGATTGCCTTTTCTATAGTAAATTATTCAAAAAATAATTTTCTACTGTCGCAAATTTTAAATACGCCAGGGATTGCCTTTTCTATAGTAAATTATTCAAAAAATAATTTTCTACTGTAGCAAATTTTAATTGCGCCAGGGATTGCCTTTTCTACAGTAAATTTTGCAAAAAATAATTTTTTACTATCGCAAGTTTTAATTGCGCCAGGGATTGCCTTTTCTACAGTAAATTTTGCAAAAAATAATTTTTTACTGTCGCAAATTTTAATTGCCCCAGGGATTGCCTTTTCTATAGTAAACTTTTCAAAAAATAATTTTCTACTGTCGCAAATTTTAATTGCGCCAGGGATTGCCTTTCTACAGTAAATTTTTCAAAAAATAATTTTTTACTGTCGCAAATTGTAATTGCGCCAGGGATTACCTTTTCTATAGTAAATTTTTCAAAAAATAATTTTTTACAGTCGCAAATTTTAAATACGCCAGGGATTGCCTTTTCTATAGTAAATTATTCAAAAAATAATTTTTTACTGTCGCAAATTTTTTTGTGCGCCTGGGATTGCCTTTTCTATAGTAAATTATTCAAAAAATAATTTTCAACTGTCGCAAATTTTAATTACGCCAGGGATTGCCTTTTCTATAGTAAATTATTCAAAAAATAATTTTCTACTGTCGCAAATTTTAAATATCCCAGGGATTGCCTTTTCTATAGTAAATTATTCAAAAAATAATTTTCAACTGTCGCAAATTTTAATTACGCCAGGGATTGCCTTTTCTATAGTAAATTATTCAAAAAATAATTTCCTACTGTCGCAAATTTTAAATATCCCAGGGATTGCCTTTTCTATAGTAAATTATTCAAAAAATAATTTTTTACTGTCGCAAATTTTAAGTGCGCCAGGTCTTGCCTTTTCTATAGTAAATTATTCAAAAAATAATTTTCTACTGTCGCAAATTTTAAATATACCAGGGATTGCCTTTTCTATAGTAAATTAGTCAAAAAATATTTTTTTACTGTCGCAAATTTTAAGTGCGCCAGGGATTGCCTTTTCTATAGTGAATTATTCAAAAAATAATTTTCTACTGTCGCAAATTTTAATTACGCCAGGGATTGCCTTTTCTATAGTAAATTATTCAAAAAATAATTTTTTACTTTCGCAAATTTTAAGTGCGCCAGGGATTGCCTTTTCTATAGTAAATTATTCAAAAAATTAGTTTATCTGTCGCAAATTTTAATTACGCCAGGGATTGCCTTTTCTATAGTAAATTATTCAAAAAATAATTTTATACTGTCGCAAATTTTAATTGCGCCAGGGATTGCCTTTTCTATAGTAAATTATTCAAAAAATAATTTTCTACTGTCGCAAATTTTAATTACGCCAGGGATTGCCTTTTCTATAGTAAATTATTCAAAAAATAATTTTTTACTGTCGCAAATTTTAAGTGCGCCAGGGATTGCCTTTTCTATAGTAAATTATTCAAAAAATAATTTTTTACTCTCGCAAATTTCAATTTCGCCAGGTAAATTTTTCACAAATTATTTTTTTACTGTCGCAAATTTTAAATACGCCAGGGATTGCCTTTTCTATAGTAAATTATTCAAAAAATAATTTTCTACTGTAGCAAATTTTAATTGCGCCAGGGATTGCCTTTTCTACAGTAAATTTTGCAAAAAATAATTTTTTACTGTCGCAATTTTTAATTGCGCCAAGGATTGCCTTTTCTATAGTAAATTATTCAAAAAATAATTTTCTACTGTCGCAAATTTTAATTACGCCAGGGATTGCCTTTTCTATAGTAAATTATTCAAAAAATAATTTTTTACTGTCGCAAATTTCAAATCCGCCGGGGATTGCCTTTTCTATAGTAAATTATTCAAAAAATAATCTTTTACTATCGCAAGTTTTAATTGCGCCAGGGATTGCCCTTTCTACAGTAAATTTTGCAAAAAATAATTTTTTACTGTCGCAAATTTTAATTGCCCCAGGGATTACCTTTTCTATAGTAAACTTTTCAAAAAATAATTTTCTACTGTCGCAAATTTTAATTGCGCCAGGGATTGCCTTTCTACAGTAAATTTTTCAAAAAATAATTTTTTACTGTCGCAAATTGTAATTGCGCCAGGGATTACCTTTTCTATAGTAAATTTTTCAAAAAATAATTTTTTACAGTCGCAAATTTTAACTACGCCAGGGATTGCCTTTTCTATAGTAAATTATTCAAAAAATAATTTTCTACTGTCGCAAATTTTAATTGCGCCAGGGATTGCCTTTTCTATAGTAAATTATTCAAAAAATAATTTTCTACTGTCGCAAATTTTAATTGCGCCAGGATTGCCTTTTCTATAGTAAATTATTCAAAAAATAATTTTCTACTGTCGCAAATTTTAAATATCCCAGGGATTGCCTTTTCTATAGTAAATTATTCAAAAAATAATTTTTTACTGTCGCAAATTTTAAGTGCGCCAGGGATTGCCTTTTCTATAGTAAATTATTCAAAAAAAAATTTTCTACTGTCGCAAATTTTAAATATCCCAGGGATTGCCTTTTCTATAGTAAATTAGTCAAAAAATATTTTTTTACTGTCGCAAATTTTAAGTGCGCCAGGGATTGCCTTTTCTATAGTAAATTATTCAAAAAATAATTTTTTACTCTCGCAAATTTCAATTTCGCCAGGTAAATTTTTCACAAATTAATTTTTTACTGTCGCAAATTTTAAATACGCCAGGGATTGCCTTTTCTATAGTAAATTATTCAAAAAATTATTTTCTACTGTCGCAAATTTTAATTACGCCAGGGATTGCCTTTTCTATAGTAAATTATTCAAAAAATAATTTTTTACTGTCGAAAATTTTAAGTGCGCCAGGGATTGCCTTTTCTATAGTAAATTATTCAAAAAATAATTTTATACTGTCGCAAATTTTAATTACGCCAGGGATTACCTTTTCTATAGTAAATTTTTCAAAAAATAATTTAATGCTGTCGCAAATTTTAATTACGCCAGGGATTGCCTTTTCTATAGTAAATTATTCAAAAAATAATTTTTTACTGTCGCAAATTTTAAATATCCCAGGGATTGCCTTTTCTATAGTAAATTATTCAAAAAATAATTTTTTACTGTCGCAAATTTTAAGTGCGCCAGGTCTTGCCTTTTCTATAGTAAATTATTCAAAAAATAATTTTCTACTGTCGCAAATTTTAAATATACCAGGGATTGCCTTTTCTATAGTAAATTATTCAAAAAATATTTTTTTACTGTCGCAAATTTTAAGTGCGCCAGGGATTGCCTTTTCTATAGTAAATTATTCAAAAAATAATTTTCTACTGTCGCAAATTTTAAATATCCCAGGGATTGCCTTTTCTATAGTAAATTATTCAAAAAATAATTTTTTACTTTCGCAAATTTTAAGTGCGCCAGGGATTGCCTTTTCTATAGTAAATTATTCAAAAAATTATTTTATCTGTCGCAAATTTTAATTACGCCAGGGATTGCCTTTTCTATAGTAAATTATTCAAAAAATAATTTTATACTGTCGCAAATTTTAATTGCGCCAGGGATTGCCTTTTCTATAGTAAATTATTCAAAAAATAATTTTCTACTGTCGCAAATTTTAATTACTCCAGGGATTGCCTTTTCTATAGTAAATTATTCAAAAAATAATTTTCTCCTGTCGCAAATTTTAAATATCCCAGGGATTGTCTTTTCTATAGTAAATTATTCAAAAAATAATTTTCAACTGTCGCAAATTTTAATTACGCCAGGGATTGCCTTTTCTATAGTAAATTATTCAAAAAATAATTTTTTACTTTCGCAAATTTTAAGTGCGCCAGGGATTGCCTTTTCTATAGTAAATTATTCAAAAAATTATTTTATCTGTCGCAAATTTTAATTACGCCAGGGATTGCCTTTTCTATAGTAAATTATTCAAAAAATAATTTTATACTGTCGCAAATTTTAATTGCGCCAGGGATTGCCTTTTCTATAGTAAATTATTCAAAAAATAATTTTCTACTGTCGCAAATTTTAACTATCCCAGGGATTGCCTTTTCTATAGTAAATTATTCAAAAAATAATTTTTTACTTTCGCAAATTTTAAGTGCGCCAGGGATTGCCTTTTCTATAGTAAATTATTCAAAAAATTATTTTATCTGTCGCAAATTTTAATTACGCCAGGGATTGCCTTTTCTATAGTAAATTATTCAAAAAATAATTTTATACTGTCGCAAATTTTAATTGCGCCAGGGATTGCCTTTTCTATAGTAAATTATTCAAAAAATAATTTTCTACTGTCGCAAATTTTAATTACGCCAGGGATTACCTTTTCTATAGTAAATTATTCAAAAAATAATTTTTTACTCTCGCAAATTTCAATTTCGCCAGGTAAATTTTTCACAAATTAATTTTTTACTGTCGCAAATTTTAAATACGCCAGGGATTGCCTTTTCTATAGTAAATTATTCAAAAAATAATTTTCTACTGTCGCAAATTTTAATTACGCCAGGGATTGCCTTTTCTATAGTAAATTATTCAAAAAATAATTTTTTACTGTCGCAAATTTTAAGTGCGCCAGGGATTGCCTTTTCTATAGTAAATTATTCAAAAAATAATTTTCAACTGTCGCAAATTTTAATTACGCCAGGGATTGCCTTTTCTATAGTAAATTATTCAAAAAATAATTTTCTACTGTCGCAAATTTTTTTGTGCGCCTGGGATTGCCTTTTTTATAGTAAATTATTCAAAAAATAATTTTCAACTGTCGCAAATTTTAATTACTCCAGGGATTGCCTTTTCTATAGTAAATTATTCAAAAAATAATTTTCTCCTGTCGCAAATTTTAAATATCCCAGGGATTGTCTTTTCTATAGTAAATTATTCAAAAAATAATTTTCAACTGTCGCAAATTTTAATTACGCCAGGGATTGCCTTTTCTATAGTAAATTATTCAAAAAATAATTTTCTACTGTCGCAAATTTTAAATATCCCAGGGATTGCCTTTTCTATAGTAAATTATTCAAAAAATAATTTTTTACTGTCGCAAATTTTAAGTGCGCCAGGTCTTGCCTTTTCTATAGTAAATTATTCAAAAAATAATTTTCTACTGTCGCAAATTTTAAATATACCAGGGATTGCCTTTTCTATAGTAAATTAGTCAAAAAATATTTTTTTACTGTCGCAAATTTTAAGTGCGCCAGGGATTGCCTTTTCTATAGTAAATTATTCAAAAAATAATTTTCTACTGTCGCAAATTTTAATTACGCCAGGGATTGCCTTTTCTATAGTAAATTATTCAAAAAATAATTTTATACTGTCGCAAATTTTAATTGCGCCAGGGATTGCCTTTCTATAGTAAATTATTCAAAAAATAATTTTCTACTGTCGCAAATTTTAATTACGCCAGGGATTGCCTTTTCTATAGTAAATTATTCAAAAAATAATTTTTTACTGTCGCAAATTTTAAGTGCGCCAGGGATTGCCTTTTCTATAGTAAATTATTCAAAAAATAATTTTTTACTCTCGCAAATTTCAATTTCGCCAGGTAAATTTTTCACAAATTATTTTTTTACTGTCGCAAATTTTAAATACGCCAGGGATTGCCTTTTCTATAGTAAATTATTCAAAAAATAATTTTCTACTGTAGCAAATTTTAATGGCGCCAGGGATTGCCTTTTCTACAGTAAATTTTGCAAAAAATAATTTTTTATTGTCGCAATTTTTAATTGCGCCAAGGATTGCCTTTTCTATAGTAAATTATTCAAAAAATAATTTTCTACTGTCGCAAATTTTAATTACGCCAGGGAGTGCCTTTTCTATAGTAAATTATTCAAAAAATAATTTTTTACTGTCGCAAATTTCAAATCCGCCGGGGATTGCCTTTTCTATAGTAAATTATTCAAAAAATAATTTTTTACTATCGCAAGTTTTAATTGCGCCAGGGATTGCCTTTTCTACAGTAAATTTTGCAAAAAATAATTTTTTACTGTCGCAAATTTTACCCCAGGGATTGCCTTTTCTATAGTAAACTTTTCAAAAAATAATTTTCTACTGTCGCAAATTTTAATTGCGCCAGGGATTGCCTTTCTACAGTAAATTTTTCAAAAAATAATTTTTTACTGTCGCAAATTGTAATTGCGCCAGGGATTACCTTTTCTATAGTAAATTTTTCAAAAAATAATTTTTTACAGTCGCAAATTTTAATTGCGCCAGGGATTGCCTTTTCTATAGTAAATTATTCAAAAAATAATTTTCTACTGTCGCAAATTTTAATTGCGCCAGGGATTGCCTTTTCTATAGTAAATTATTCAAAAAATAATTTTCTACTGTCGCAAATTTTAATTGCGCCAGGGATTGCCTTTTCTATAGTAAATTATTCAAAAAATAATTTTCTACTGTCGCAAATTTTAAATATCCCAGGGATTGCCTTTTCTATAGTAAATTATTCAAAAAATAATTTTTTACTGTCGCAAATTTTAAGTGCGCCAGGGATTGCCTTTTCTGTAGTAAATTATTCAAAAAATAATTTTCTACTGTCGCAAATTTTAAATATCCCAGGGATTGCCTTTTCTATAGTAAATTAGTCAAGAAATATTTTTTTACTGTCGCAACTTTTAAGTGCGCCAGGGATTGCCTTTTCTATAGTAAATTATTCAAAAAATAATTTTTTACTCTCGCAAATTTCAATTTCGCCAGGTAAATTTTTCACAAATTAATTTTTTACTGTCGCAAATTTTAAATACGCCAGGGATTGCCTTTTCTATAGTAAATTATTCAAAAAATAATTTTCTACTGTCGCAAATTTTAATTACGCCAGGGATTGCCTTTTCTATAGTAAATTATTCAAAAAATAATTTTTTACTGTCGAAAATTTTAAGTGCGCCAGGGATTGCCTTTCCTATAGTAAATTATTCAAAAAATAATTTTATACTGTCGCAAATTTTAATTACGCCAGGGATTACCTTTTCTATAGTAAATTTTTCAAAAAATAATTTTATGCTGTCGCAAATTTTAATTACGCCAGGGATTGCCTTTTCTATAGTAAATTATTCAAAAAATAATTTTTTACTGTCGCAAATTTTAATTGCGCCAGGGATTGCCTTTTCTATAGTAAAGTATTCAAAAAATAATTTTCTACTGTCGCAAATTTTAACTGCGCCAGGGATTGCCTTTTCTATAGTAAATTATTCAAAAAATAATTTTTTACTGTCGCAAATTTTAAATACGCCAGCGATTGCCTTTTCTATAGTAAATTATTCAAAAAATAATTTTTTACTGTCGCAAATTTTTTTGTGCGCCAGGGATTGCCTTTTCTATAGTAAATTATTCAAAAAATAATTTTCAACTGTCGCAAATTTTAATTACGCCAGGGATTGCCTTTTCTGTAGTAAATTATTCAAAAAATAATTTTCTACTGTCGCAAATTTTAAATATCCCAGGGATTGCCTTTTCTATAGTAAATTATTCAAAAAATAATTTTCAACTGTCGCAAATTTTAATTACGCCAGGGATTGCCTTTTCTATAGTAAATTATTCAAAAAATAATTTTCTACTGTCGCAAATTTTAAATATCCCAGGGATTGCGTTTTCTATAGTAAATTATTCAAAAAATAATTTTTTACTGTCGCAAATTTTAAGTGCGCCAGGTCTTGCCTTTTCTATAGTAAATTATTCAAAAAATAATTTTCTACTGTCGCAAATTTTAAATATACCAGGGATTGCCTTTTCTATAGTAAATTAGTCAAAAAATATTTTTTTAGTGTCGCAAATTTTAAGTGCGCCAGGGATTGCCTTTTCTATAGTAAATTATTCAAAAAAAAATTTTTTACTGTCGCAAATTTTAATTGCGCCAGTGATTGCCTTTTCTACAGTAAATTTTTCAAAATATTAATTTTTTACTGTCGCAAATTTTAAATACGCCAGGGATTGCCTTTTCTATAGTAAATTATTCAAAAAATAATTTTCTACTGTCGCAAATTTTAAATACGCCAGGGATTGCCTTTTCTATAGTAAATTATTCAAAAAATAATTTTTTACTGTCGCAAATTTTAAGTGCGCCAGGGATTGCCTTTTCTATAGTAAATTATTCAAAAAATAATTTTCTACTGTCGCAAATTTCAATTTCGCCAGGTAAATTTTTCACAAATTAATTTTTTACTGTCGCAAATTTTAAATACGCCAGGGATTGCCTTTTCTATAGTAAATTATTCAAAAAATAATTTTCTACTGTCGCAAATTTTAATTACGCCAGGGATTGCCTTTTCTATAGTAAATTATTCAAAAAATAATTTTTTACTGTCGCAAATTTTAAGTGCGCCAGGGATTGCCTTTTCTATAGTAAATTATTCAAAAAATAATTTTTTACTCTCGCAAATTTCAATTTCGCCAGGTAAATTTTTCACAAATTATTTTTTTACTGTAGCAAATTTTAATTGCGCCAGGGATTGCCTTTTCTACAGTAAATTTTGCAAAAAATAATTTTTTACTGTCGCAATTTTTAGTTTCGCCAAGGATTGCCTTTTCTATAGTAAATTATTCAAAAAATAATTTTCTACTGTCGCAAATTTTAACTGCGCCAGGGATTGCCTTTTCTATAGTAAATTATTCAAAAAATAATTTTTTACTGTCGCAAATTTCAAATCCGCCGGGGATTGCCTTTTCTATAGTAAATTATTCAAAAAATAATTTTTTACTATCGCAAATTTTAATTGCGCCAGGGATTGCCTTTTCTATAGTAAAGTATTCAAAAAATAATTTTCTACTGTCGCAAATTTTAACTCTACTGTCGCAAATTTTAACTGCGCCAGGGATTGCCTTTTCTATAGTAAATTATTCAAAAAATAATTTTTTACTGTCGCAAATTTTAAATACGCCAGGGATTGCCTTTTTCTATAGTTAATTATTCAAAAAAATAATTTGTTTACTGTCGCAATTTTTTTGTGCTTCAGGGATTGCCTTTTCTATAGTAAATTATTCAAAAAATAATTTTCAACTGTCGCAAATTTTAATTACGCCAGGATTGCCTTTTCTATAGTAAATTATTCAAAAAAATAATTTTCTACTGTCGCAAATTTTAAATATCCTAGTGATTGCCTTTTCTATAGTAAATTATTCAAAAATAATTTTCAACTGTCGCAAATTTTAATTACGCCAGGGATTGCCTTTTCTATAGTAAATTATTCAAAAAATAATTTTCTACTGTCGCAAATTTTAAATATCCAAGGATTGCGTTTTCTATAGTAAATTATTCAAAAAATAATTTTTTACTGTCGCAAATTTTAAGTGCGCCAGGTCTTGCCTTTTCTATAGTAAATTATTCAAAAAATAATTTTCTACTGTCGCAAATTTTAAATATACCAGGGATTGCCTTTTCTATAGTAAATTAGTCAAAAATATTTTTTTAGTGTCGCAAATTTTAAGTGCGCAGGGATTGCCTTTCTATAGTAAATTATTCAAAAAAAAATTTTTTACTGTCGCAAATTTAATGCGCCAGTGATTGCTTTTCTACAGTAAATTTTTCAAAATATTAATTTTTTACTGTCGCAAATTTTAAACTACGCAGGGATGCCTTTTCTATAGTAAATTATTCAAAAAATAATTTTCTACTGTCGCAAATTTTAAATACGCCAGGGATTGCCTTTTCTATAGTAAATTATTCAAAAAATAATTTTTTACTGTCGCAAATTTTAAGTGCGCCAGGGATTGCCTTTTCTATAGTAAATTATTCCAAAAAATAATTTTTCTACTGTCGCAAATTTCAATTTCGCCAGGTAAATTTTTCACAAATTAATTTTTTACTGTCGCAAATTTTAACTACGCCAGGGATTGCCTTTTCTATAGTAAATTATTCAAAAATAATTTTCTACTCTCGCAAATTTAATTACGCCAGGGATTGCCTTTTCTATAGTAAATTATTCAAAAAATAATTTTTTACTGTCGCAAATTTAAGTGCGCCAGGGATTGCCTTTTCTATAGTAAATTATTCAAAAAATAATTTTTTTACTCTCGCAAATTTCAATTTCGCCAGGTAAATTTTTCACAAATTATTTTTTACTGTCGCAAATTTTAAATACGCCAGGATTGCCTTTTCTATAGTAAATTATTCCAAAAAATAATTTTCTACTGTAGCAAATTTTAATTGCGCCAGGATTGCCTTTTCTACAGTAAATTTGCAAAAAATAATTTTTTACTGTCGCATTTTTAGTTTCGCCAAGGATTGCCTTTCTATAGTAAATTATTCAAAAAATAATTTTCTACTGTCGCAAATTTTAATTACGGCAGGGATTGCCTTTTCTATAGTAAATTATTCAAAAAATAATTTTTTACTGTCGCAAATTTCAAATCCGCCGGGGATTGCCTTTTCTATAGTAAATTATTCAAAAATAATTTTTTACTATCGCAAGTTTAATTGCGCAGGATTGCCTTTTCTACAGTAAATTGTGCAAAAAATAATTTTTTACTGTCGCAAATTTTAATTGCCCCCAGGATTGCCTTTTCTATAGTAAACTTTTCAAAAAATAATTTTCTACTGTCGCAAATTTTAATTGCGTCAGGGATTGCCTTTCTACAGTAAATTTTCAAAAAATAATTTTTTACTGTCGCAAATTGTAATTGCGCCAGGGATTACCTTTTCTATAGTAAATTTTCAAAAAATAATTTTTTACAGTCGCAAATTTTAATTGCGCCAGGGATTGCCTTTTCTATAGTAAATTATTCAAAAAATAATTTTCTACTGTCGCAAATTTAATTGCGCCAGGGATTGCCTTTTCTATAGTAAATTATTCAAAAATAATTTTCTACTGTCGCAAATTTTAATTGCGCCAGGGATTGCCTTTTCTATAGTAAATTATTCAAAAAATAATTTTCTACTGTCGCAAATTTTAAATATCCCAGGGATTGCATTTCTATAGTAAATTATTCAAAAATAATTTTTTACTGTCGCAAATTTTAAGTGCGCCAGGATTGCCTTTTCTGTAGTAAATTATTCAAAAAATAATTTTCTACTGTCGCAAATTTTAAATATCCAGGGATTGCCTTTTCTATAGTAAAATAGTCAAAAAATATTTTTTTACTGTCGCAAATTTTAAGTGCGCCAGGGATTGCCTTTTCTATAGTAAATTATTCAAAAAATAATTTTTTACTCTCGCAAATTTCAATTTCGCCAGGTAAATTTTTCACAAATTAATTTTTTACTGTCGCAAATTTTAAATACGCCAGGGATTGCCTTTTCTATAGTAAATTATTCAAAAAATAATTTTCTACTGTCGCAAATTTTAATTACGCCAGGGATTGCCTTTTCTATAGTAAATTATTCAAAAAATAATTTTTTACTGTCGAAAATTTTAAGTGCGCCAGGGATTGCCTTTTCTATAGTAAATTATTCAAAAAATAATTTTATACTGTCGCAAATTTTAATTACGCCAGGGATTACCTTTTCTATAGTAAATTTTTCAAAAAATAATTTTATGCTGTCGCAAATTTTAATTACGCCAGGGATTACCTTTTCTATAGTAAATTATTCAAAAAATAATTTTTTACTGTCGCAAATTTTAATTGCGCCAGGGATTGCCTTTTCTATAGTAAGGTATTCAAAAAATAATTTTCTACTGTCGCAAATTTTAACTGCGCCAGGGATTGCCTTTTCTATAGTAAAGTATTCAAAAAATAATTTTCTACTGTCGCAAATTTTAACTGCGCCAGGGATTGCCTTTTCTATAGTAAATTATTCAAAAAATAATTTTTTACTGTCGCAAATTTTAAATACGCCAGGGATTGCCTTTTCTATAGTAAATTATTCAAAAAATAATTTTTTACTGTCGCAAATTTTTTTGTGCGCCTGGGATTGAATTTTCTATAGTAAATTATTCAAAAAATAATTTTCAATTGTCGCAAATTTTAATTACGCCAGGGATTGCCTTTTCTATAGTAAATTATTCAAAAAATAATTTTCTACTGTCGCAAATTTTAAATATCCCAGGGATTGCCTTTTCTATAGTAAATTATTCAAAAAATAATTTTCAACTGTCGCAAATTTTAATTACGCCAGGGATTGCCTTTTCTATAGTAAATTATTCAAAAAATAATTTTTTACTGTCGCAAATTTTAAGTGCGCCAGGTCTTGCCTTTTCTATAGTAAATTATTCAAAAAATAATTTTCTACTGTCGCAAATTTTAAATATACCAGGGATTGCCTTTTCTATAGTAAATTAGTCAAAAAATATTTTTTTACTGTCGCAAATTTTAAGTGCGCCAGGGATTGCCTTTTCTATAGTGAATTATTCAAAAAATAACTTTCTACTGTCGCAAATTTTAATTACGCCAGGGATTGCCTTTTCTATAGTAAATTATTCAAAAAATAATTTTTTACTTTCGCAAATTTTAAGTGCGCCAGGGATTGCCTTTTCTATAGTAAATTATTCAAAAAATTATTTTATCTGTCGCAAATTTTAATTACGCCAGGGATTGCCTTTTCTATAGTAAATTATTCAAAAAATAATTTTATACTGTCGCAAATTTTAATTGCGCCAGGGATTGCCTTTTCTATAGTAAATTATTCAAAAAATAATTTTCTACTGTCGCAAATTTTAATTACGCCAGGGATTACCTTTTCTATAGTAAATTATTCAAAAAATAATTTTTTACTCTCGCAAATTTCAATTTCGCCAGGTAAATTTTTCACAAATTATTTTTTTCCTGTCGCAAATTTTAAATACGCCAGGGATTGCCTTTTCTATAGTAAATTATTCAAAAAATAATTTTCTACTGTCGCAAATTTTAATTACGCCAGGGATTGCCTTTTCTATAGTAAATTATTCAAAAAATAATTTTTTACTGTCGCAAATTTTAAGTGCGCCAGGGATTGCCTTTTCTATAGTAAATTATTCAAAAAATAATTTTATACAGTCGCAAATTTTAATTACGCCAGGTATTACCTTTTCTATAGTAAATTTTTCAAAAAATTATTTTATGCTGTCGCAAATTTTAATTACGCCAGGGATTGCCTTTTCTATAGTAAATTATTCAAAAAATAATTTTCTACTGTCGCAAATTTTAATTACGCCACGGATTGCATTTTCTATAGTAAATTATTCAAAAAATAATTTTTTACTGTCGCAAATTTTAATTGCGCCAGGGATTGCCTTTTCTACAGTAAATTTTTCAAAATATTAATTTTTTACTGTCGCAAATTTTAAATACGCCAGGGATTGCCTTTTCTATAGTAAATTATTCAAAAAATAATTTTCTACTGTCGCAAATTTTAAATACGCCAGGGATTGCCTTTTCTATAGTAAATTTTGCAAAAAATAATTTTTTTACTGTCGCAAATTTTAATTGCGCCAGGGATTGCCTTTTCTATAGTAAATTATTCAAAAAATAATTTTCTACTGTCGCAAATTTTAATTACGCCACGGATTGCCTTTTCTATAGTAAATTATTCAAAAAATAATTTTCTACTGTCGCAAATTTTAATTACGCCAGGGATTGCCTTATCTATAGTAAATTATTCAAAAAATAATTTTTTACTATCGCAAGTTTTAATTGCGCCAGGGCTTGCCTTTTCTATAGTAAATTATTCAAAAAATAATTTTCTACTGTCGCAAATTTTAAATACGCCAGGGATTGCCTTTTCTATAGTGAATTATGCAAAAAATAATTTTTTACTGTCGCAAATTTTAATTGCGCCAGGGATTGCCTTTTCTATAGTAAATTATTCAAAAAATAATTTTCTAATGTCGCAAATTTTAATTACGCCAGGGATTGCCTTTTCTATAGTAAATTATTCAAAAATTAATTTTATACCGTCGCAAATTTTAAATACGCCATGGATTGCCTTTTCTATAGTAAATTTTGCAAAAAAATAATTTTTTACTGTCGCAAATTTTAATTGCGCCAGGGATTGCCTTTTCTACAGTAAATTATTCAAAAAATAATTTTTTACTGTCGCAAATTTTAATTGCGCCAGGGATTGCCTTTTCTATAGTAAATTATTCAAAAAATAAGTTTTTACTCTCGCAAATTTCAATTTCGCCAGGTAAATTTTTCACAAATTAATTTTTTACTGTCGCAAATTTTAATTACGCCAGGGATTGCCTTTTCTATAGTAAATTATTCAAAAAATAATTTTCTACTGTCGCAAATTTTAATTGCGCCAGGAATTGCCTTTTCTATAGTAAATTTCTCACAAATTAATTTCTTACTGTCGCAAATTTTAAATACGCCAGGGATTGCCTTTTCTATAGTAAATTATTCAAAAAATAATTTTTTACTGTCGCAAATTTTAAATACGCCAGGGATTGCCTTTTCTATAGTAAATTATTCAAAAAATAATTTTCTACTGTCGCAAATTTTAATTACGCCAGTGATTGCCTTTTCTATAGTAAATTATTCAAAAAATAATTTTTTACTGTCGCAAATTTCAAATCCGCCAGGGATTGCCTTTTCTATAGTAAATTATTCAAAAAATAATTTTTTACTATCGCAAGTTTTAATTGCGCCAGGGATTGCCTTTTCTACAGTAAATTTTGCAAAAAATAATTTTTTACTGTCGCAAATTTTAATTGCGCCAGGGATTGCCTTTTCTATAGTAAATTATTCAAAAAATAATTTTCTACTGTCGCAAATTTTAATTACGCCAGGGATTGCCTTTTCTATAGTACATTATTCAAAAAATAATTTTCTACTTTCGCAAATTTTAATTACGCCAGGGATTGCCTTTTCTATAGTAAATTATTCAAAAAATAATTTTCTACTGTCGCAAATTTTAATTACGCCACGGATTGCATTTTCTATAGTAAATTATTCAAAAAATAATTTTTTACTGTCGCAAATTTTAATTGCGCCAGGGATTGCCTTTTCTACAGTAAATTTTTCAAAATATTAATTTTTTACTGTCGCAAATTTTAAATACGCCAGGGATTGCCTTTTCTATAGTAAATTATTCAAAAAATAATTTTCTACTGTCGCAAATTTTAAATACGCCAGGGATTGCCTTTTCTATAGTAAATTTTGCAAAAAATAATTTTTTACTGTCGCAAATTTTAATTGCGCCAGGGATTGCCTTTTCTACAGTAAATTTTTCAAAATATTAATTTTTTACTGTCGCAAATTTTAAATACGCCAGGGATTGCCTTTTCTATAGTAAATTATTCAAAAAATAATTTTCTACTGTCGCAAATTTTAAATACGCCAGGGATTGCCTTTTCTATAGTAAATTTTGCAAAAAATAATTTTTTACTGTCGCAAATTTTAATTGCGCCAGGGATTGCCTTTTCTATAGTAAATTATTCAAAAAATAATTTTCTACTGTCGCAAATTTTAATTACGCCACGGATTGCCTTTTCTATAGTAAATTATTCAAAAAATAATTTTCTACTGTCGCAAATCCTTATCTATAGTAAATTATTCAAAAAATAATTTTTTACTATCGCAAGTTTTAATTGCGCCAGGGCTTGCCTTTTCTATAGTAAATTTAGCAAAAAAATAATTTTTTTACTGTCGCAAATTGAAATTGCGCCAGGGATTACCTTTTCTATAGTAACTTTTGCAAAAAATAATTTTTTACTGTCGCAAATTTTAATTGCGCCAGGGATTGTCTTTTCTACAGTAAATTTTTCAAAATTAATTTTATACTGTCGCAAATTTTAAATACGCCAGGGATTGCCTTTTCTATAGTAAATTTTTCAAAAAATAATTTTTTACTGTCGCAAATTTTAAGTGCGCCAGGGATTGCCTTTTCTATAGTAAATTATTCAAAAAATAATTTTATACTGTCGCAAATTTTAATTAAGCCCAGGGATTGCCTTTTCTATAGTAAATTATTCAAAAAATAATTTTATACTGTCGCAAATTTTAAGTGCGCCAGGGATTGCCTTTTCTATAGTAAATTATTCAAAAAATAATTTTCTACTGTCGCAAATTTTAAATATCCCAGGGATTGCCTTTTCTATAGTAAATTATTCAAAAAATAATTTTTTACTGTCGCAAATTTTAAGTGCGCCAGGGATTGCCTTTTCTATAGTAAATTATTCAAAAAATAATTTTCTACTGTCGCAAATTTTAATTACGCCAGGGATTGCCTTTTCTATAGTAAATTATTCAAAAAATAATTTTTTACTGTCGCAAATTTTAAGTGCGCCAGGATTGCCTTTTCAATAGTAAATTATTCAAAAAATAATTTTATACTGTCGCAGATTTTAATTACGCCAGGGATTGCCTTTTCTATAGTAAATTATTCAAAAAATAATTTTATACTGTCGCAATTTTAATTGCGCCAGGGATTGCCTTTTCTATAGTAAATTATTCAAAAAATAATTTTCTACTGTCGCAAATTTTAATTGCGCCAGGGATTGCCTTTTGTACAGTAAATTTTTCAAAATATTAATTTTTTACTGTCGAAAATTTTAATTACGCAGGGATTGCCTTTTCTATAGTAAATTTTGGAAAACATAATTTTATACTGTCGCAAATTTTAATTACGCCAGGGATTGCCTTTTCTATAGTAAATTATTCAAAAAATAATTTTCTACTGTCGCAAATTTTAATTATGCCAGGGATTGCCTTTTCTATAGTAAATTATTCAAAAAATAATTTTATACTGTCGCAATTAATTACGCCTTGAATACGCCAGGGTTTGCCTTTTCTATAGTAAATTTTGCAAAAAATACTTTTTTACTGTCGCAAATTTTAATTGCGCCAGGGATTGCCTTTTCTACAGTAAATTTTTTCAAAATATTAATTTTTTACTGTCGCAAATTTTAAATACGCCAGGGATTGCCTTTTCTATAGTAAATTATTCAAAAAATAATTTTTTACTATCGCAAGTTTTAATTGCGCCAGGGATTGCCTTTTCTACAGTAAATTTTGCAAAAAATAATGTTTTACTGTCGCAAATTTTAATTGCGCCAGGGATTGCCTTTTCTATAGTAAATTATTCAAAAAATAATTTTATACTGTCGCAAATTTTAATTACGCCAGGGATTGCCTTTTCTATAGTAAATTATTCAAAAAATAATTTTTTACTGTCGCAAATTTTAATTACGCCAGGGATTGCCTTTTCTATAGTTAATTATTCAAAAAAATAATTTTTTACTGTCGCAAATTTTAATTGCGCCAGGGATTGCCTTTTCTATAGTAAATTATTCAAAAAATAATTTTCTACTGTCGCAAATTTTAATTACGCCAGGGATTGCCTTTTCTATAGTAAATTATTCAAAAAAATAATTTTCTATTGTCGCAAATTTTAATTACGCCAGGGATTGCCTTTTCTATAGTAAATTATTCAAAAAATAATTTCTACTGTCGCAAATTTTAATTACGCCAGGGATTGCCTTTTTTATAGTAAATTATTCAAAAAATAATTTTTTACTGTCACAAATTTTAAGTGCGCCAGGGATTGCCTTTTCTATAGTAAATTATTCAAAAAATAATTTTATACTGTCGCAAATTTTAATTACGCCAGGGGTTTGCCTTTTCTATAGTAAATTATTCAAAAAATAATTTTTTACTGTCGCAAATTTTAATTGCGCCAGGGATTGCCTTTTCTACAGTAAATTATTCAAAAAATAATTTTTTACTGTCGCAAATTTTTAATTGCGCCAGGATTGCCTTCTCTATAGTAAATTATTCAAAAAATAATTTTTTACTCTCGCAAATTTCAATTTCGCCAGGTAAATTTTTCACAAATTAATTTTTTACTGTCGCAAATTTTAATTACGCCAGGGATTGCCTTTTCTATAGTAAATTATTCAAAAAATAATTTTCTACTGTCGCAAATTTTAATTGCGCCATGGAATTGCCTTTTCTATAGTAAATTTCTCACAAATTAATTTCTTACTGTCGCAAATTTTAAATACGCCAGGGATTGCCTTTTCTATAGTAAATTATTCAAAAAATAATTTTTTACTGTCGCAAATTTTAAATACGCCAGGGATTGCCTTTTCTATAGTAAATTATTCAAAAAATAATTTTCTACTGTCGCAAATTTTAATTACGCCAGGGATTGCCTTTTCTATAGTAAATTATTCAAAAAATAATTTTTTACTGTCGCAAATTTCAAATCCGCCAGGGATTGCCCTTTTCTATAGTAAATTATTCAAAAAATAATTTTTTACTATCGCAAGTTTTAATTGCGCCAGGGATTGCCTTTTCTACAGTAAATTTTGCAAAAAATAATTTTTTACTGTCGCAAATTTTAATTGCGCCAGGGATTGCCTTTTCTATAGTAAATTATTCAAAAAATAATTTTCTACTGTCGCAAATTTTAATTACACCAAGGATTGCCTTTTCTATAGTACATTATTCAAAAAATAATTTTCTACTTTCGCAAATTTTAATTACGCCAGGGATTGCCTTTTCTATAGTAAATTATTCAAAAATTAATTTTATAGTGTCGCAAATTTTAAATACGCCCAGGGATTGCATTTTCTATAGTAAATTTTGCAAAAAAATAATTTTTTACTGTCGCAAATTGTAATTGCGCCAGGGATTACCTTTTCTATAGTAAATTTTGCAAAAAATAATTTTTTATTGTCGCAAATTTTAATTGCGCCAGGGATTGCCCTTTTCTACAGTAAATTTTTCAAAAATTAATTTTATACTGTCGCAAATTTTAAATACGCCAGGGATTGCCTATTCTATAGTAAATTTTTCAAAAAATAATTTTTTACTGTCGCAAATTTTAAATACGCCAGGGATTGCCTTTTCTATAGTAAATAATTCAAAAAATAATTTTATACTGTCGCAGATTTTAATTACGCCAGGGATTGCCTTTTCTATAGTAAATATTGCAAAAAATAATTTTTTACTGTCGCAAATTTTAATTCCGCCAGGGATTGCCTTTTCTATAGTAAATTATTCAAAAATAATTTTCAACCGTCGCAAATTTTAATTACGCCAGGGATTGCATTTTCTATAGTAAATTTTGCAAAAAAATAATTTTTTTACTGTCGCAAGTTTTAATTGCGCCAGGGATTGCCTTTTCTACAGTAAATTTTGCAAAAAATAATTTTTTTACTGTCGCAAATTTTAATTGCGCCAGGGATTGCCTTTTCTATAGTAAATTATTCAACAAAATAATTTTCTACTGTCGCAATTTTAATTACACCAAGGATTGCCTTTTCTATAGTACACTTATTCAAAAAATAATTTTCTACTTTCGCAAATTTTAATTACGCCAGGGATTGCCTTTTCTATAGTAAATTATTCAAAAATTAATTTTTATAGTGTCGCAAATTTTAAATACGCCAGGGATTGCATTTTCTATAGTAAAATTTTGCAAAAAAATAATTTTTTACTGTCGCAAATTGTAATTGCGCCAGGGATTACCTTTTCTATAGTAAATTTTGCAAAAAATAATTTTTTATTGTCGCAAATTTTAATTGCGCCAGGGATTGCCTTTTCTACAGTAAATTTTTCAAAAATTAATTTTATACTGTCGCAAATTTTAAATACGCCAGGGATTGCCTATTCTATAGTAAATTTTTCAAAAATAATTTTTTACTGTCGCAAATTTTAATTACGCCAGGGATTGCCTTTTCTATAGTAAATAATTCAAAAAATAATTTTTTTACTGTCGCAAATTTTAAGTGCGCCAGGGATTGCCTTTTCTATAGTAAATTATTCAAAAAATAATTTTATACTGTCGCAAATTTTAATTACGCCAGGGATTGCCTTTTCTATAGTAAATTATTCAAAAAATAATTTTATACTGTCGCAAATTTTAAGTGCGCCAGGGATTGCCTTTTTCTATAGTAAATTATTCAAAAAATAATTTTTTACTGTCGCAAATTTTAATTGCGCCAGTGATTGCTTTTCTACAGTAAATTTTTCAAAATATTAATTTTTTACTGTCGCAAATTTTAAATACGCCAGGGATTGCCTTTTCTATAGTAAATTATTCAAAAAATAATTTTCTACTGTCGCAAATTTTAAATACGCCAGGGGATTGCCTTTTCTATAGTAAATTTTGCAAAAAATTATTTTTTACTGTCGCAAATTTTAATTGCGCCAGGGATTGCCTTTTCTACAGTAAATTTTGCAAAAAATAATTTTTTACTGTCGCAAATTTTAATTGCGCCAGGGATGGCCTTTTCTATAGTAAATTATTCAAAAAATAATTTTCTGCTGTCTCAAATTTTAATTAAGCCAGGGATTGCCTTTTCTATAGTAAATTATTCAAAAAATAATTTTCTACTGTCGCAAATTTTAATTACGCCAGGGATTGCCTTTTCTATAGTAAATTATTCAAAAATTAATTTTATACTGCCTCAAATTTTAAATACGCCAGGGATTGCCTTTTCTATAGTAAATTTAGCAAAAAAATAATTTTTTCTGTCGCAAATTGTAATTGCGCCAGGGATTACCTTTTCTATAGTAAATTTTGCAAAAAATAATTTTTTACTGTCGCAAATTTTAATTGCGCCAGGGATTGCCTTTTCTACAGTAAATTTTTCAAAAATTAATTTTATACTGTCGCAAATTTTAAATACGCCAGGGATTGCCTTTTCTATAGTAAATTTTTCCAAAAATAATTTTTTACTGTCGCAAATTTTAAATACGCCAGGGATTGCCTTTTCTACAGTAAATAATTCAAAAAATAATTTTATACTGTCGCAGATTTTAATTACGCCAGGGATTGCCTTTACTATAGTAAATATTGCAAAAAATAATTTTTTACTGTCGCAAATTTTAATTGCGCCAGGGATTGCCTTTTCTACAGTAAATTTTTCAAAATATTAATTTTTTACTGTCGCAAATTTTAAATACGCCAGGGATGGCCTTTTCTATAGTAAATTATTCAAAAAATAATTTTCTGCTGTCTCAAATTTTAATTAAGCCAGGGATTGCCTTTTCTATAGTAAATTATTCAAAAAATAATTTTTTACTGTCGCAAATTTTAAGTGCGCCAGGGATTGCCTTTTCTATAGTAAATTATTCAAAAAATAATTTTATACTGTCGCAAATTTTAATTACGCCAGGGATTGCCTTTTCTATAGTAAATTATTCAAAAAATAATTTTATACTGTCGCAAATTTTAAGTGCGCCAGGGATTGCCTTTTCTATAGTAAATTATTCAAAAAATAATTTTTTACTGTCGCAAATTTTAATTGCGCCAGTGATTGCTTTTCTACAGTAAATTTTTCAAAATATTAATTTTTTACTGTCGCAAATTTTAAATACGCCAGGGATTGCCTTTTCTATAGTAAATTATTCAAAAAATAATTTTCTACTGTCGCAAATTTTAAATACGCCAGGGATTGCCTTTTCTATAGTAAATTTTGCAAAAAATAATTTTTTACTCTCGCAAATTTTAATTGCGCCAGGGATTGCCTTTTCTACAGTAAATTTTGCAAAAAATAATTTTTTACTGTCGCAAATTTTAATTGCGCCAGGGATTGCCTTTTCTATAGTAAATTATTCAAAAAATAATTTTCTGCTGTCTCAAATTTTAATTAAGCCAGGGATTGCCTTTTCTATAGTAAATTATTCAAAAAATAATTTTCTACTGTCGCAAATTTTAATTACGCCAGGGATTGCCTTTTCTATAGTAAATTATTCAAAAATTAATTTTATACTGTCTCAAATTTTAAATACGCCAGGGATTGCCTTTTCTATAGTAAATTATTCAAAAAATAATTTTATACTGTCGCAAATTTTAATTACGCCAGGGATTGCCTTTTCTATAGTAAATTATTCAAAAAATAATTTTATACTGTCGCAAATTTTAAGTGCGCCAGGGATTGCCTTTTCTATAGTAAATTATTCAAAAAATAATTTTTTACTGTCGCAAATTTTAATTGCGCCAGTGATTGCTTTTCTACAGTAAATTTTTCAAAATATTAATTTTTTACTGTCGCAAATTTTAAATACGCCAGGGATTGCCTTTTCTATAGTAAATTATTCAAAAAATAATTTTCTACTGTCGCAAATTTTAAATACGCCAGGGATTGCCTTTTCTATAGTAAATTTTGCAAAAAATAATTTTTTACTGTCGCAAATTTTAATTGCGCCAGGGATTGCCTTTTTTACAGTAAATTTTGCAAAAAATAATTTTTTACTGTCGCAAATTTTAATTGCGTCAGGGATTGCCTTTTCTATAGTAAATTATTCAAAAAATAATTTTCTGCTGTCTCAAATTTTAATTAAGCCAGGGATTGCCTTTTCTATAGTAAATTATTCAAAAAATAATTTTCTACTGTCGCAAATTTTAATTACGCCAGGGATTGCCTTTTCTATAGTAAATTATTCAAAAATTAATTTTATACTGTCTCAAATTTTAAATACGCCAGGGATTGCCTTTTCTATAGTAAATTTAGCAAAAAAATAATTTTTTACTGTCGCAAATTGTAATTGCGCCAGGGATTACCTTTTCTATAGCAAATTTTGCAAAAAATAATTTTTTACTGTCGCAAATTTTAATTGCGCCAGGGATTGCCTTTTCTACAGTAAATTTTTCAAAAATTAATTTTATACTGTCGCAAATTTTAAATATGCCAGGGATTGCCTTTTCTATAGTAAATTCTTCAAAAAATAATTTTTTACTGTCGCAAATTTTAAGTGCGCCAGGGATTGCCTTTTCTATAGTAAATTATTCAAAAAATAATTTTCTGCTGTCTCAATTTTTAATTAAGCCAGGGATTGCCTTTTCTATAGTAAATTATGCAAAAAATAATTTTTTACTGTCGCAAATTTTAATTGCGCCAGGGATTGCCTTTTCTACAGTAAATTTTGCAAAAAATAATTTTTTACTGTCGCAAATTTTAATTGCGCCAGGGATTGCCTTTTCTATAGTAAATTATTCAAAAAATAATTTTCTGCTGTCTCAAATTTTAATTAAGCCAGGGATTGCCTTTTCTATAGTAAATTATTCAAAAAATAATTTACTACTGTCGCAAATTTTAATTACGCCAGGGATTGCCTTTTCTATAGTAAATTATTCAAAAATTAATTTTATACTGTCTCAAATTTTAAATACGCCAGGGATTGCCTTTTCTATAGTAAATTTAGCAAAAAAATAATTTTTTACTGTCGCAAATTGTAATTGCGCCAGGGATTACCTTTTCTATAGTAAATTTTGCAAAAAATAATTTTTTACTGTCGCAAATTTTAATTGCGCCAGGGATTGCCTTTTCTACAGTAAATTTTTCAAAAATTAATTTTATACTGTCGCAAATTTTAAATACGCCAGGGATTGCCTTTTCTATAGTAAATTTTTCAAAAAATAATTTTTTACTGTCGCAAATTTTAAATACGCCAGGGATTGCCTTTTCTATAGTAAATAATTCAAAAAATAATTTTATACTGTCGCAGATTTTAATTACGCCAGGGATTGCCTTTTCTATAGTAAATATTGCAAAAAATAATTTTTTACTGTCGCAAATTTTAATTGCGCCAGGGATTGCCTTTTCTATAGTAAATTATTCAAAAAATAATTTTATACTGTCGCAAATTTTAATTACGCCAGGGATTGCCTTTTCTATAGTAAATTATTCAAAAAATAATTTTATACTGTCGCAAATTTTAATTACGACAGGGATTGCCTTTTCTATAGTAAATTATTCAAAAAATAATTTTATACTGTCGCAAATTTTAAGTGCGCCAGGGATTGCCTTTTCTATAGTAAATTATTCAAAAAATAATTTTTTACTGTCGCAAATTTTAATTGCGCCAGTGATTGCTTTTCTACAGTAAATTTTTCAAAATATTAATTTTTTACTGGCGCAAATTTTAAATACGCCAGGGATTGCCTTTTCTATAGTAAATTATTCAAAAAATAATTTTCTACTGTCGCAAATTTTAAATACGCCAGGGATTGCCTTTTCTATAGTAAATTTTGCAAAAAATAATTTTTTACTGTCGCAAATTTTAATTGCGCCAGGGATTGCCTTTTCTACAGTAAATTTTGCAAAAAATAATTTTTTACTGTCGCAAATTTTAATTGCGCCAGGGATTGCCTTTTCTATAGTAAATTATTCAAAAAATAATTTTCTGCTGTCTCAAATTTTAGTTAAGCCAGGGATTGCCTTTTCTATAGTAAATTATTCAAAAAATAATTTTCTACTGTCGCAAATTTTAATTACGCCAGGGATTGCCTTTTCTATAGTAAATTATTCAAAAATTAATTTTATACGGTCTCAAATTTTAAATACGCCAGGGATTGCCTTTTCTATAGTAAATTTAGCAAAAAAATAATTTTTTACTGTCGCAAATTGTAATTGCGCCAAGGATTACCTTTTCTATAGTAAATTTTGCAAAAAATAATTTTTTACTGTCGCAAATTTTAATTGCGCCAGGGATTGCCTTTTCTATAGTAAATTATTCAAAAAATAATTTTATACTGTCGCAAATTTTAACTAAGCCAGGGATTGCCTTTTCTATAGTAAATTATTCAAAAAATAATTTTATACTGTCGCAAATTTTAAGTGCGCCAGGGATTGCCTTTTCTATAGTAAATTATTCAAAAAATAATTTTCTACTGTCGCAAATTTTAAATATCCCAGGGATTGCCTTTTCTATAGTAAATTATTCAAAAAATAATTTTTTACTGTCGCAAATTTTAAGTGCGCCAGGGATTGCCTTTTCTATAGTAAATTATTCAAAAAATAATTTTCTACTGTCGCAAATTTTAATTACGCCAGGGATTGCCTTTTCTATAGTAAATTATTCAAAAAATAATTTTTTACTGTCGCAAATTTTAAGTGCGCCAGGGAATGCCTTTTCTATAGTAAATTATTCAAAAAATAATTTTATACTGTCGCAAATTTTAATTACGCCAGGGATTGCCTTTTCTATAGTAAATTATTCAAAAAATAATTTTATACTGTCGCAATTTTAATTGCGCCAGGAATTGCCTTTTCTATAGTAAATTATTCAAAAAATAATTTTCTACTGTCGCAAATTTTAATTGCGCCAGGGATTGCCTTTTGTACAGTAAATTTTTCAAAATATTAATTTTTTACTGTCGAAAATTTTAATTACGCCAGGGATTGCCTTTTCTATAGTAAATTTTGGAAAACATAATTTTATACTGTCGCAAATATTAATTACGCCAGGGATTGCCTTTTCTATAGTAAATTATTCAAAAAATAATTTTCTACTCTCGCAAATTTTAATTATGCCAGGGATTGCCTTTTCTATAGTAAATTATTCAAAAAATAATTTTATACTGTCGCAAATTTTAATTACGCCAGGGATTGCCTTTTCTATAGTAAATTTTGCAAAAAATACTTTTTTACTCTCGCAAATTTTAATTGCGCCAGGGATTGCCTTTTCTATAGTAAATTATTCAAATAATAATTTTATACTGTCGCAAATTTTAATTACGCCAGGGATTGCCTTTTCTATAGTAAATTATTCAAAAAATAATTTTATACTGTCGCAAATTGTAATTACGCCAGGGATTGCCTTTTCTATAGTAAATTATTCAAAAAATAATTTTCTACTGTCGCAAATTTTAATTACGCCAGGGATTGCCTTTTCTATAGTAAATTATTCAAAAAATAATTTTATACTGTCGCAATTTTAATTGCGCCAGGGATTGCCTTTTCTATAGTAAATTATTCAAAAAATAATTTTCTACTGTCGCAAATTTTAATTGCGCCAGGGATTGCCTTTTGTACAGTAAATTTTTCAAAATATTAATTTTTTACTGTCGAAAATTTTAATTACGCCAGGGATTGCCTTTTCTATAGTAAATTTTGGAAAACATAATTTTATACTGTCGCAAATATTAATTACGCCAGGGATTGCCTTTTCTATAGTAAATTATTCAAAAAATAATTTTCTACTCTCGCAAATTTTAATTGCGCCAGGGATTGCCTTTTCTATAGTAAATTATTCAAAAAATAATTTTTTACTGTCGCAAATTTTAAGTGCGCCAGGGATTGCCTTTTCTATAGTAAATTATTCAAAAAATAATTTTATACTGTCGCAAATTTTAATTACGCCAGGGATTGCCTTTTCTATAGTAAATTATTCAAAAAATAATTTTATACTGTCGCAAATTTTAAGTGCGCCAGGGATTGCCTTTTCTATAGTAAATTATTCAAAAAATAATTTTTTACTGTCGCAAATTTTAATTGCGCCAGTGATTGCTTTTCTACAGTAAATTTTTCAAAATATTAATTTTTTACTGGCGCAAATTTTAAATACGCCAGGGATTGCCTTTTCTATAGTAAATTATTCAAAAAATAATTTTCTACTGTCGCAAATTTTAAATACGACAGGGATTGCCTTTTCTATAGTAAATTTTGCAAAAAATAATTTTTTACTGTCGCAAATTTTAATTGCGCCAGGGATTGCCTTTTCTACAGTAAATTTTGCAAAAAATAATTTTTTACTGTCGCAAATTTTAATTGCGCCAGGGATTGCCTTTTCTATAGTAAATTATTCAAAAAATAATTTTCTGCTGTCTCAAATTTTAATTAAGCCAGGGATTGCCTTTTCTATAGTAAATTATTCAAAAAATAATTTTCTACTGTCGCAAATTTTAATTACGCCAGGGATTGCCTTTTCTATAGTAAATTATTCAAAAATTAATTTTATACTGTCTCAAATTTTAAATACGCCAGGGATTGCCTTTTCTATAGTAAATTTAGCAAAAAAATAATTTTTTACTATCGCAAATTGTAATTGCGCCAAGGATTACCTTTTCTATAGTAAATTTTGCAAAAAATAATTTTTTACTGTCGCAAATTTTAATTGCGCTAGGGATTGCCTTTTCTACAGTAAATTTTTCAAAAATTAATTTTATACTGTCGCAAATTTTAAATATGCCAGGGATTGCCTTTTCTATAGTAAATTTTTCAAAAAATAATTTTTTACTGTCGCAAATTTTAATTGCGCCAGGGATTGCCTTTTCTACAGTAAATTTTTCAAAAATTAATTTTATACTGTCGCAAATTTTAAATATGCCAGGGATTGCCTTTTCTATAGTAAATTTTTCAAAAAATAATTTTTTACTGTCGCAAATTTTAAGTGCGCCAGGGATTGCCTTTTCTATAGTAAATTATTCAAAAAATAATTTTTTACTGTCGCAAATTTTAAGTGCGCCAGGGATTGCCTTTTCTATAGTAAATTATTCAAAAAATAATTTTCTACTTTCGCAAATTTTAATTACGCCAGGGATTGCCTTTTCTATAGTAAATTATTCAAAAAATAATTTTTTACTGTCGCAAATTTTAAGTGCGCCAGGGATTGCCTTTTCTATAGTAAATTATTCAAAAAATAATTTTATACTGTCGCAAATTTTAATTACGCCAGGGATTGCCTTTTCTATAGTAAATTATTCAAAAAATAATTTTATACTGTCGCAATTTTAATTGCGCCAGGGATTGCCTTTTCTATAGTAAATTATTCAAAAAATAGTTTTCTACTGTCGCAAATTTTAATTGCGCCAGGGATTGCCTTTTGTACAGTAAATTTTTCAAAATATTAATTTTTTACTGTCGAAAATTTTAATTACGCCAGGGATTGCCTTTTCTATAGTAAATTTTGGAAAACATAATTTTATACTGTCGCAAATATTAATTACGCCAGGGATTGCCTTTTCTATAGTAAATTATTCAAAAAATAATTTTCTACTCTCGCAAATTTTAATTATGCCAGGGATTGCCTTTTCTATAGTAAATTATTCAAAAAATAATTTTATACTGTCGCAAATTTTAATTACGCCAGGGATTGCCTTTTCTATAGTAAATTTTGCAAAAAATACTTTTTTACTGTCGCAAATTTTAATTGCGCCAGGGATTGCCTTTTCTATAGTAAATTATTCAAATAATAATTTTATACTGTCGCAAATTTTAATTACGCCAGGGATTGCCTTTTCTATAGTAAATTATTCAAAAAATAATTTTATACTGTCGCAAATTTTAATTACGCCAGGGATTGCCTTTTCTATAGTAAATTATTCAAAAAATAATTTTATACTATCGCAAATTTTAAGTGCGCCAGGGATTGCCTTTTCTATAGTAAATTATTCAAAAAATAATTTTTTACTGTCGCAATTTTTAATTGCGCCAGGGATTGCCTTTTCTACAGTAAATTTTTCAAAATATTAATTTTTTACTGTCGCAAATTTTAAATACGCCAGGGATTGCCTTTTGTATAGTAAATTATTCAAAAAATAATTTTTTACTATCGCAAGTTTTAATTGCGCCAGGGATTGCCTTTTCTACAGTAAATTTTGCAAAAAATAATTTTTTACTGTCGCAAATTTTAATTGCGCCAGGGATTGCCTTTTCTATAGTAAATTATTCAAAAAATAATTTTATACTGTCGCAAATTTTAATTACGCCAGGGATTGCCTTTTCTATAGTAAATTATTCAAAAAATAATTTTTTTCTGTCGCAAATTTTAAATACGCCAGGGATTGCCTTTCCTATAGTAAATTATTCAAAAAATAATTTTTTACAGTCGCAAATTTTAAATACGCCAGGGATTGCCTTTTCTATAGTAAATTATTCAAAAAATAATTTTATACTGTCGCAAATTTTAATTACGCCAGGGATTGCCTTTTCTATAGTAAATTATTCAAAAAATAATTTTATACTGTCGCAAATTTTAATTACGCCACGGATTGCCTTGTCTATAGTAAATTATTCAAAAAATAATTTTTTACTGTCGGAAATTTTAATTGCGCCAGGGATTGCCTTTTCTATAGTAAATTATTCAAAAAATAATTTTCTACTGTCGCAAATTTTAATTACGCCAGGGATTGCCTTTTCTATAGTAAATTATTCAAAAAATAATTTTCTACTGTCGCAAATTTTAATTACGCCAGGGATTGCCTTTTTTATAGTAAATTATTCAAAAAATAATTTTTTACTGTCGCAAATTTTAAGTGCGCCAGGGATTGCCTTTTCTATAGCAAATTATTCAAAAAATAATTTTATACTGTCGCAAATTTTAATTACGCCAGGGATTGCCTTTTCTATAGTAAATTATTCAAAAAATAATTTTTTACTGTCGCAAATTTTAATTGCGCCAGGGATTGCCTTTTCTATAGTTAATTATTCAAAAAATAATTTTCTACTGTCTCAAATTTTAAGTGCGCCAGGGATTGCCTTTTCTATAGTAAATTATTCAAAAAATAATTTTCAACTGTCGCAAATTTTAATTACGCCAGGGATTGCCTTTTATATAGTAAATTATTCAAAAAATAATTTTTTACACTCGCAAATTTCAATTTCGCCAGGTAAATTTTTCACAAATTAATCTTTTACTGTCGCAAATTTTAAATACGCCAGGGGTTGCCTTTTCTATAGTAAATTATTCAAAAAATAATTTTTTACTCTCGCAAATTTTAATTGCGCCAGGGATTGCCTTTTCTATAGTAAATTATTCAAAAAATAATTTTCTACTGTGGCAAATTTTAATTACGCCAGGGATTGCCTTTTCTATAGTAAATTATTCAAAAAATAATTTTTTACTGTCGCAAATTTTAAATACGCCAGGGTTGCCTTTTCTATAGTAAATTATTCAAAAAATAATTTTTTACTGTCGCAAATTTTAAATACGCCAGGGATTGCCTTTTCTATAGTAAATTATTCAAAAAATAATTTTTTACTGACGCAAATTTTAAATACGCCAGGGATTGCCTTTTCTATAGTAAATTATTCAAAAAATAATTTTCTACTGTCGCAAATTTTAAATACGCCAGGGATTGCCTTTTCTATAGTAAATTATTCAAAAAATAATTTTCTACTGTCGCAAATTTTAATTGCGCCAGGGATTGCCTTTCCTACAGTAAATTATTCAAAAAATAATTTTCTACTGTCGCAAATTTTAATTGCGCCAGGGATTGCCTTTTCTACAGTAAATTTTTCAAAAATTAATTTTATACTGTCGCAAATTTTAAATTCGCCAGGGATTGCCTTTTCTATAGTAAATTATTCAAAAAATAATTTTTTACTGTCGCAAATTTTAAATACGCCAGGGATTGCCTTTTCTATAGTAAATTATTCAAAAAATAATTTTCTACTGTCGCAAATTTTAATTACGCCAGGGATTGCCTTTTCTATAGTAAATTATTCAAAAAATAATTTTCTACTGTCGCAAATTTTAATTACGCCAGGGAATTGCCTTTTCTATAGTAAATTATTCAAAAAATAATTTTCTACTGTCGCAAATTTTAAATATCCCAGGGATTGCCTTTTCTATAGTAAATTTCTCACAAATTAATTTTTTACTGTCGCAAATTTTAAATACGCCAGGGATTGCCTTTTCTATAGTAAATTATTCAAAAAATAATTTTTTACTGTCGCAAATTTTAATTACGCCAGGGATTGCCTTTTCTATAGTAAATTATTCAAAAAATAATTTTCTATTGTCGCAAATTTTAAATATCCCAGGGATTGCCTTTTCTATAGTAAATTTCTCACAAAATAATTTTTAACTGTCGCAAATTTTAAGTGCGCCAGGGATTGCCTTTTCTATAGTAAATTATTCAAAAAATAATTTTCTACTGTCGCAAATTTTAATTACGCCAGGGATTGCCATTTCTATAGTAAATTATTCAAAAAATAATTTTTTACTGTCGCAAATTTTAATTGCGCCAGGGATTGCCTTTTCTATAGTAAATTATTCAAAAAATAATTTTTTACTGTCGCAAATTTTAAGTGCGCCAGGGATTGCCTTTTCTATAGTAAATTATTCAAAAAATAATTTTATACTGTCGCAAATTTTAATTACGCCAGGGATTGCCTTTTCTATAGTAAATTATTCAAAAAATAATTTTATACTGTCGCAAATTTTAAGTGCGCCAGGGATTGCCTTTTCTATAGTAAATTATTCCAAAAATAATTTTTTACTGTCGCAAATTTTAATTGCGCCAGGGATTGCCTTTTCTACAGTAAATTTTTCAAAATATTAATTTTTTACTGTCGCAAATTTTAAATACGCCAGGGATTGCCTTTTGTATAGTAAATTATTCAAAAAATAATTTTTTACTATCGCAAGGTTTAATTGCGCCAGGGATTGCCTTTTCTACAGTAAATTTTGCAAAAAATAATTTTTTACTGTCGCATATTTTAATTGCGCCAGGGATTGCCTTTTCTATAGTAAATTATTCAACAAATAATTTTCTACTGTCGCAAATTTTAATTACGCCAGGGATTGCCTTTTCTATAGTAAATTATTCAAAAATTAATTTTATACTGTCGCAAATTTTAAATACGCCAGGGATTGCCTTTTCTATAGTAAATTTTGCAAAAAAATAATTTTTTACTGTCGCAAATTGTAACTGCGCCAGGTATTACCTTTTCTATAGTAAATTTTGCAAAAAATAATTTTTTACTGTCGCAAATTGTAATTGCGCCAGGGATTGCCTTTTCTATAGTAAATTATTCAAAAAATAATTTTCTACTGTCGCAAATTTTAAATATCTCAGGGATTGCCTTTTCTATAGTAAATTTCTCACAAAATTATTTTTTACTGTCGCAAATTTTAAGTGCGCCAGGGATTGCCTTTTCTATAGTAAATTATTCAAAAAATAATTTTATACTGTCGCAAATTTTAATTACGCCAGGGATTGCCTTTTCTATAGTAAATTATTCAAAAAATAATTTTTTACTGTCGCAAATTGTAATTGCGCCAGGGATTGCCTTTTCTATAGTAAATTATTCAAAAAATAATTTTCTACTGTCGCAAATTTTAAGTGCGCCAGGGATTGCCTTTTCTATAGTAAATTATTCAAAAAATAATTTTCAATTGTCGCAAATTTTAATTACGCCAGGGATTGCCTTTTCTATAGTAAATTATTCAAAAAATAATTTTTTACTCTCACAAATTTCAAATTCGCCAGGTAAATTTTTCACAAATTAATGTTTTACTGTCGCAAATTTTAAATACGCCAGGGATTGCCTTTTCTATAGTAAATTATTCAAAAAATAATTTTTTACTGTCGCAAATTTTAATTACGCCAGGGATTGCCTTTTCTATAGTAAATTTCTCACAAAATAATTTTTTACTGTCGCAAATTTTAAGTGCGCCAGGGATTGCCTTTTCTATAGTAAATTATTCAAAAAATAATTTTCTATTGTCGCAAATTTTAATTACGCCAGGGATTGCCTTTTCTATAGTAAATTATTCAAAAAATAATTTTTTACTGTCGCAAATTTTAAGTGCGCCAGGGATTGCCTTTTCTATAGTAAATTATTCAAAAAATAATTTTCTACTGTCGCAAATTTTAATTACGCCAGGGATTGCCTTTTCTATAGTAAATTATTCAAAAAATAATTTTTTACTGTCGCAAATTTTAATTGCGCCAGGGATTGCCTTTTCTATAGTAAATTATTCAAAAAATAATTTTCTACTGTCTCAAATTTTAAGTGCGTCAGGGATTGCCTTTTCTATAGTAAATTATTCAAAAAATAATTTTTAACTGTCGCAAATTTTAATTACGCCAGGGATTGCCTTTTCTATAGTAAATTATTCAAAAAATAATTTTTTACTCTCGCAAATTTCAATTTTGCCAGGTAAATTTTTCACAAATTAATCTTTTACTGTCGCAAATTTTAAATACGCCAGGGGTTGCCTTTTCTATAGTAAATTATTCAAAAAATAATTTTTTACTGTCGCAAATTTTAATTGCGCCAGGGATTGCCTTTTCTATAGTAAATTATTCAAAAAATAATTTTCTACTGTCGCAAATTTTAATTGCGCCAGGGATTGCCTTTTCTACAGTAAATTATTCAAAAAATAATTTTCTACTGTCGCAAATTTTAATTGCGCCAGGGATTGCCTTTTATACAGTAAATTTTTCAAAAATTAATTTTATACTGTCGCAAATTTTAAATTCGCCAGGGATTGCCTTTTCTATAGTAAATTATTCAAAAAATAATTTTTTACTGTCGCAAATTTTAAATACGCCAGGGATTGCCTTTTCTATAGTAAATTATTCAAAAAATAATTTTCTACTGTCGCAAATTTTAATTACGCCAGGGATTGCCTTTTCTATAGTAAATTATTCAAAAAATAATTTTCTACTGTCGCAAATTTTAATTACGCCAGGGAATTGCCTTTTCTATAGTAAATTATTCAAAAAATAATTTTCTACTGTCGCAAATTTTAAATATCCCAGGGATTGCCTTTTCTATAGTAAATTTCTCACAAATTAATTTTTTACTGTCGCAAATTTTAAATACGCCAGGGATTGCCTTTTCTATAGTAAATTATTCAAAAAATAATTTTTTACTGTCGCAAATTTTAATTACGCCAGGGATTGCCTTTTCTATAGTAAATTATTCAAAAAATAATTTTCTACTGTCGCAAATTTTAAATATCCCAGGGATTGCCTTTTCTATAGTAAATTTCTCACAAAATAATTTTTTACTGTCGCAAATTTTAAGTGCGCCAGGGATTGCCTTTTCTATAGTAAATTATTCAAAAAATAATTTTCTACTGTCGCAAATTTTAATTACGCCAGGGATTGCCTTTTCTATAGTAAATTATTCAAAAAATAATTTTTTACTGTCGCAAATTTTAATTGCGCCAGGGATTGCCTTTTCTATAGTAAATTATTCAAAAAATAATTTTTTACTGTCGCAAATTTTAAGTGCGCCAGGGATTGCCTTTTCTATAGTAAATTATTCAAAAAATAATTTTATAATGTCGCAAATTTTAATTACGCCAGGGATTGCCTTTTCTATAGTAAATTATTCAAAAAATAATTTTATACTGTCGCAAATTTTAAGTGCGCCAGGGATTGCCTTTTCTATAGTAAATTATTCAAAAAATAATTTTTTACTGTCGCAAATTTTAATTGCGCCAGGGATTGCCTTTTCTACAGTAAATTTTTCAAAATATTAATTTTTTACTGTCGCAAATTTTAAATACGCCAGGGATTGCCTTTTGTATAGTAAATTATTCAAAAAATAATTTTTTACTATCGCAAGGTTTAATTGCGCCAGGGATTGCCTTTTCTACAGTAAATTTTGCAAAAAATAATTTTTTACTGTCGCAAATTTTAATTGCGCCAGGGATTGCCTTTTCTATAGTAAATTATTCAACAAATAATTTTCTACAGTCGCAAATTTTAATTACGCCAGGGATTGCCTTTTCTATAGTAAATTATTCAAAAATTAATTTTATACTGTCGCAAATTTTAAATACGCCAGGGATTGCCTTTTCTATAGTAAATTTTGCAAAAAAATAATTTTTTACTGTCGCAAATTGTAATTGCGCCAGGTATTACCTTTTCTATAGTAAATTTTGCAAAAAATAATTTTTTACTGTCGCAAATTGTAATTGCGCCAGGGATTGCCTTTTCTATAGTAAATTATTCAAAAAATAATTTTTTACTGTCGCAAATTTTAATTACGCCAGGGATTGCCTTTTCTATAGTAAATTATTCAAAAATAATTTTCTACTGTCGCAAATTTTAAATTCGCCAGGGATTGCCTTTTCTATAGTAAATTATTCAAAAAATAATTTTTTACTGTCGCAAATTTTAATTACGCCAGGGATTGCCTTTTCTATAGTAAATTATTCAAAAATAATTTTCTACTGTCGCAAATTTTAAATTCGCCAGGGAATTGCCTTTTCTATAGTAAATTATTCAAAAAATAATTTTCTACTGTCGCAAATTTTAAATATCCCAGGGATTGCCTTTTCTATAGTAAATTTCTCACAAATTAATTTTTTACTGTCGCAAATTTTAAATACGCCAGGGATTGCCTTTTCTATAGTAAATTATTCAAAAAATAATTTTTTACTGTCGCAAATTTTAATTACGCCAGGGATTGCCTTTTCTATAGTAAATTATTCAAAAAATAATTTTCTACTGTCGCAAATTTTAAATAACCCAGGGATTGCCTTTTCTATAGTAAATTTCTCACAAAATAATTTTTTACTGTCGCAAATTTTAAGTGCGCCAGGGATTGCCTTTTCTATAGTAAATTATTCAAAAAATAATTTTCTACTGTCGCAAATTTTAATTACGCCAGGGATTGCCTTTTCTATAGTAAATTATTCAAAAAATAATTTTTTACTGTCGCAAATTTTAATTGCGCCAGGGATTGCCTTTTCTATAGTAAATTATTCAAAAAATAATTTTTTACTGTCGCAAATTTTAAGTGCGCCAGGGATTGCCTTTTCTATAGTAAATTATTCAAAAAATAATTTTATAATGTCGCAAATTTTAATTACGCCAGGGATTGCCTTTTCTATAGTAAATTATTCAAAAAGTAATTTTATACTGTCGCAAATTTTAAGTGCGCCAGAGATTGCCTTTTCTATAGTAAATTATTCAAAAAATAATTTTTTACTGTCGCAAATTTTAATTGCGCCAGGGATTGCCTTTTCTACAGTAAATTTTTCAAAATATTAATTTTTTACTGTCGCAAATTTTAAATACGCCAGGGATTGCCTTTTGTATAGTAAATTATTCAAAAAATAATTTTTTACTATCGCAAGGTTTAATTGCGCCAGGGATTGCCTTTTCTACAGTAAATTTTGCAAAAAATAATTTTTTACTGTCGCAAATTTTAATTGCGCCAGGGATTGCCTTTTCTATAGTAAATTATTCAACAAATAATTTTCTACAGTCGCAAATTTTAATTACGCCAGGGATTGCCTTTTCTATAGTAAATTATTCAAAAATTAATTTTATACTGTCGCAAATTTTAAATACGCCAGGGATTGCCTTTTCTATAGTAAAGTTTGCAAAAAAATAATTTTTTACTGTCGCAAATTGTAATTGCGCCAGGTATTACCTTTTCTATAGTAAATTTTGCAAAAAATAATTTTTTACTGTCGCAAATTGTAATTGCGCCAGGGATTGCCTTTTCTATAGTAAATTATTCAAAAAATAATTTTCTACTGTCGCAAATTTTAAATATCTCAGGTATTGCCTTTTCTATAGTAAATTTCTCACAAAATTATTTTTTACTGTCGCAAATTTTAAGTGCGCCAGGGATTGCCTTCTCTATAGTAAATTATTCAAAAAATAATTTTCTACTGTCGCAAATTTTAATTACGCCAGGGATTGCCTTTTTTATAGTAAATTATTCAAAAGATAATTTTTTACTGTCGCAAATTTTAAATACGCCAGGGGTTGCCTTTTCTATAGTAAATTATTCAAAAAATAATTTTTTACTCTCGCAAATTTTAATTGCGCCAGGGATTGCCTTTTCTATAGTAAATTATTCAAAAAATAATTTTCTACTGTCGCAAATTTTAATTACGCCAGGGATTGCCTTTTCTATAGTAAATTATTCAAAAAATAATTTTTTACTGTCGCAAATTTTAAATACGCCAGGGATTGCCTTTTCTATAGTAAATTATTCAAAAAATAATTTTATACTATCGCAAATTTTAAATACGCCAGGGATTGCCTTTTCTATAGTAAATTATTCAAAAAATAATTTTTTACTGTCGCAAATTTTAAATACGCCAGGGATTGCCTTTTCTATAGTAAATTATTCAAAAAATAATTTTCTACTGTCGCAAATTTTAAATACGCCAGGGATTGCCTTTTCTATAGTAAATTATTCAAAAAATAATTTTCTACTGTCGCAAATTTTAATTGCGCCAGGGATTGCCTTTTCTACAGTAAATTATTCAAAAAAAAATTTTCTACTGTCGCAAATTTTAATTGCGCCAGGGATTGCCTTTTCTACAGTAAATTTTTCAAAAATTAATTTTATACTGTCGCAAATTTTAAATTCGCCAGGGATTGCCTTTTCTATAGTAAATTATTCAAAAAATAATTTTTTACTGTCGCAAATTTTAAATACGCCAGGGATTGCCTTTTCTATAGTAAATTATTCAAAAAATAATTTTCTACTGTCGCAAATTTTAATTACGCCAGGGATTGCCTTTTCTATAGTAAATTATTCAAAAAATAATTTTCTACTGTCGCAAATTTTAATTACGCCAGGGAATTGCCTTTTCTATAGTAAATTATTCAAAAAATAATTTTCTACTGTCGCAAATTTTAAATATCCCAGGGATTGCATTTTCTATAGTAAATTTCTCACAAATTAATTTTTTACTGTCGCAAATTTTAAATACGCCAGGGATTGCCTTTTCTATAGTAAATTATTCAAAAAATAATTTTTTACTGTCGCAAATTTTAATTACGCCAGGGATTGCCTTTTCTATAGTAAATTATTCAAAAAATAATTTTCTACTGTCGCAAATTTTAAATATCCCAGGGATTGCCTTTTCTATAGTAAATTTCTCACAAAATAATTTTTAACTGTCGCAAATTTTAAGTGCGCCAGGGATTGCCTTTTCTATAGTAAATTATTCAAAAAATAATTTTCTACTGTCGCAAATTTTAATTACGCCAGGGATTGCCATTTCTATAGTAAATTATTCAAAAAATAATTTTTTACTGTCGCAAATTTTAATCGCGCCAGGGATTGCCTTTTCTATAGTAAATTATTCAAAAAATAATTTTTTACTGTCGCAAATTTTAAGTGCGCCAGGGATTGCCTTTTCTATAGTAAATTATTCAAAAAATAATTTTATACTGTCGCAAATTTTAATTACGCCAGGGATTGCCTTTTCTATAGTAAATTATTCAAAAAATAATTTTATACTGTCGCAAATTTTAAGTGCGCCAGGGATTGCCTTTTCTATAGTAAATTATTCAAAAAATAATTTTTTACTGTCGCAAATTTTAATTGCGCCAGGGATTGCCTTTTCTACAGTAAATTTTTCAAAATATTAATTTTTTACTGTCGCAAATTTTAAATACGCCAGGGATTGCCTTTTGTATAGTAAATTATTCAAAAAATAACTTTTTACTATCGCAAGGTTTAATTGCGCCAGGGATTGCCTTTTCTACAGTAAATTTTGCAAAAAATAATTTTTTACTGTCGCATATTTTAATTGCGCCAGGGATTGCCTTTTCTATAGTAAATTATTCAACAAATAATTTTCTACTGTCGCAAATTTTAATTACGCCAGGGATTGCCTTTTCTATAGTAAATTATTCAAAAATTAATTTTATACTGTCGCAAATTTTAAATACGCCAGGGATTGCCTTTTCTATAGTAAATTTTGCAAAAAAATAATTTTTTACTGTCGCAAATTGTAACTGCGCCAGGTATTACCTTTTCTATAGTAAATTTTGCAAAAAATAATTTTTTACTGTCGCAAATTGTAATTGCGCCAGGGATTGCCTTTTCTATAGTAAATTATTCAAAAAATAATTTTCTACTGTCGCAAATTTTAAATATCTCAGGGATTGCCTTTTCTATAGTAAATTTCTCACAAAATTATTTTTTACTGTCGCAAATTTTAAGTGCGCCAGGGATTGCCTTCTCTATAGTAAATTATTCAAAAAATAACTTTCTACTGTCGCAAATTTTAATTACGCCAGGGATTGCCTTTTTTATAGTAAATTATTCAAAAGATAATTTTTTACTTTCGCAAATTTTAAGTGCGCCAGGGATTGCCTTTTCTATAGTAAATTATTCAAAAAATAATTTTATACTGTCGCAAATTTTAATTACGCCAGGGATTGCCTTTTCTATAGTAAATTATTCAAAAAATAATTTTTTACTGTCGCAAATTGTAATTGCGCCAGGGATTGCCTTTTCTATAGTAAATTATTCAAAAAATAATTTTCTACTGTCGCAAATTTTAAGTGCGCCAGGGATTGCCTTTTCTATAGTAAATTATTCAAAAAATAATTTTCAATTGTCGCAAATTTTAATTACGCCAGGGATTGCCTTTTCTATAGTAAATTATTCAAAAAATAATTTTTTACTCTCACAAATTTCAATTTCGCCAGGTAAATTTTTCACAAATTAATGTTTTACTGTCGCAAATTTTAAATACGCCAGGGATTGCCTTTTCTATAGTAAATTATTCAAAAAATAATTTTTTACTGTCGCAAATTTTAATTACGCCAGGGATTGCCTTTTCTATAGTAAATTTCTCACAAAATAATTTTTTACTGTCGCAAATTTTAAGTGCGCCAGGGATTGCCTTTTCTATAGTAAATTATTCAAAAAATAATTTTCTATTGTCGCAAATTTTAATTACGCCAGGGATTGCCTTTTCTATAGTAAATTTTGCAAAAAATAATTTTTTACTGTCGCAAATTGTAATTGCGCCAGGGATTGCCTTTTCTATAGTAAATTATTCAAAAAATAATTTTCTACTGTCGCAAATTTTAAATATCTCAGGGATTGCCTTTTCTATAGTAAATTTCTCACAAAATTATTTTTTACTGTCGCAAATTTTAAGTGCGCCAGGGATTGCCTTCTCTATAGTAAATTATTCAAAAAATAATTTTCTACTGTCGCAAATTTTAATTACGCCAGGGATTGCCTTTTTTATAGTAAATTATTCAAAAGATAATTTTTTACTTTCGCAAATTTTAAGTGCGCCAGGGATTGCCTTTTCTATAGCAAATTATTCAAAAAATAATTTTATACTGTCGCAAATTTTAATTACGCCAGGGATTGCCTTTTCTATAGTAAATTATTCAAAAAATAATTTTTTACTGTCGCAAATTGTAATTGCGCCAGGGATTGCCTTTTCTATAGTAAATTATTCAAAAAATAATTTTCTACTGTCGCAAATTTTAAGTGCGCCAGGGATTGCCTTTTCTATAGTAAATTATTCAAAAAATAATTTTCAATTGTCGCAAATTTTAATTACGCCAGGGATTGCCTTTTCTATAGTAAATTATTCAAAAAATAATTTTTTACTCTCACAAATTTCAATTTCGCCAGGTAAATTTTTCACAAATTAATGTTTTACTGTCGCAAATTTTAAATACGCCAGGGATTGCCTTTTCTATAGTAAATTATTCAAAAAATAATTTTTTACTGTCGCAAATTTTAATTACGCCAGGGATTGCCTTTTCTATAGTAAATTTCTCACAAAATAATTTTTTACTGTCGCAAATTTTAAGTGCGCCAGGGATTGCCTTTTCTATAGTAAATTATTCAAAAAATAATTTTCTATTGTCGCAAATTTTAATTACGCCAGGGATTGCCTTTTCTATAGTAAATTATTCAAAAAATAATTTTTTACTGTCGCAAATTTTAAGTGCGCCAGGGATTGCCTTTTCTATAGTAAATTATTCAAAAAATAATTTTCTACTGTCGCAAATTTTAATTACGCCAGGGATTGCCTTTTCTATAGTAAATTATTCAAAAAATAATTTTTTACTGTCGCAAATTTTAATTGCGCCAGGAATTGCCTTTTCTATAGTAAATTATTCAAAAAATAATTTTCTACTGTCTCAAATTTTAAGTGCGCCAGGGATTGCCTTTTCTATAGTAAATTATTCAAAAAATAATTTTTAACTGTCGCAAATTTTAATTACGCCAGGGATTGCCTTTTCTATAGTAAATTATTCAAAAAATAATTTTTTACTCTCGCAAATTTCAATTTCGCCAGGTAAATTTTTCACAAATTAATCTTTTACTGTCGCAAATTTTAAATACGCCAGGGGTTGCCTTTTCTATAGTAAATTATTCAAAAAATAATTTTTTACTGTCGCAAATTTTAATTGCGCCAGGGATTGCCTTTTCTATAGTAAATTATTCAAAAAATAATTTTCTACTGTCGCAAATTTTAATTGCGCCAGGGATTGCCTTTTCTACAGTAAATTATTCAAAAAATAATTTTCTACTGTCGCAAATTTTAATTGCGCCAGGGATTGCCTTTTCTACAGTAAATTTTTCAAAAATTAATTTTATACTGTCGCAAATTTTAAATTCGCCAGGGATTGCCTTTTCTATAGTAAATTATTCAAAAAAAAATTTTTTACTGTCGCAAATTTTAAATACGCCAGGGATTGCCTTTTCTATAGTAAATTATTCAAAAAATAATTTTCTACTGTCGCAAATTTTAATTACGCCAGGGATTGCCTTTTCTATAGTAAATTATTCAAAAAATAATTTTCTACTGTCGCAAATTTTAATTACGCCAGGGAATTGCCTTTTCTATAGTAAATTATTCAAAAAATAATTTTCTACTGTCGCAAATTTTAAATATCCCAGGGATTGCCTTTTCTATAGTAAATTTCTCACAAATTAATTTTTTACTGTCGCAAATTTTAAATACGCCAGGGATTGCCTTTTCTATAGTAAATTATTCAAAAAATAATTTTTTACTGTCGCAAATTTTAATTACGCCAGGGATTGCCTTTTCTATAGTAAATTATTCAAAAGATAATTTTCTACTGTCGCAAATTTTAAATATCCCAGGGATTGCCTTTTCTATAGTAAATTTCTCACAAAATAATTTTTTACTGTCGCAAATTTTAAGTGCGCCAGGGATTGCCTTTTCTATAGTAAATTATTCAAAAAATAATTTTCTACTGTCGCAAATTTTAATTACGCCAGGGATTGCCTTTTCTATAGTAAATTATTCAAAAAATAATTTTTTACTGTCGCAAATTTTAATTGCGCCAGGGATTGCCTTTTCTATAGTAAATTATTCAAAAAATAATTTTTTACTCTCGCAAATTTTAAGTGCGCCAGGGATTGCCTTTTCTATAGTAAATTATTCAAAAAATAATTTTATAATGTCGCAAATTTTAATTACGCCAGGGATTGCCTTTTCTATAGTAAATTATTCAAAAAATAATTTTATACTGTCGCAAATTTTAAGTGCGCCAGGGATTGCCTTTTCTATAGTAAATTATTCAAAAAATAATTTTTTACTGTCGCAAATTTTAATTGCGCCAGGGATTGCCTTTTCTACAGTAAATTTTTCAAAATATTAATTTTTTACTGTCGCAAATTTTAAATACGCCAGGGATTGCCTTTTGTATAGTAAATTATTCAAAAAATAATTTTTTACTATCGCAAGGTTTAATTGCGCCAGGGATTGGCTTTTCTACAGTAAATTTTGCAAAAAATAATTTTTTACTGTCGCAAATTTTAATTGCGCCAGGGATTGCCTTTTCTATAGTAAATTATTCAACAAATAATTTTCTACAGTCGCAAATTTTAATTACGCCAGGGATTGCCTTTTCTATAGTAAATTATTCAAAAATTAATTTTATACTGTCGCAAATTTTAAATACGCCAGGGATTGCCTTTTCTATAGTAAATTTTGCAAAAAAATAATTTTTTACTGTCGCAAATTGTAATTGCGCCAGGTATTACCTTTTCTATAGTAAATTTTGCAAAAAATAATTTTTTACTGTCGCAAATTGTAATTGCGCCAGGGATTGCCTTTTCTATAGTAAATTATTCAAAAAATAATTTTCTACTGTCGCAAATTTTAAATATCTCAGGGATTGCCTTTTCTATAGTAAATTTCTCACAAAATTATTTTTTACTGTCGCAAATTTTAAGTGCGCCAGGGATTGCCTTCTCTATAGTAAATTATTCAAAAAATAATTTTCTACTGTCGCAAATTTTAATTACGCCAGGGATTGCCTTTTTTATAGTAAATTATTCCAAAGATAATTTTTTACTGTCGCAAATTTTAAGTGCGCCAGGGATTGCCTTTTCTATAGTAAATTATTCAAAAAATAATTTTATACTGTCGCAAATTTTAATTACGCCAGGGATTGCCTTTTCTATAGTAAATTATTCAAAAAATAATTTTTTACTGTCGCAAATTGTAATTGCGCCAGTGATTGCCTTTTCTATAGTAAATTATTCAACAAATAATTTTCTACTGTCGCAAATTTTAATTACGCCAGGGATTGCCTTTTCTATAGTAAATTATTCAAAAATTAATTTTATACTGTCGCAAATTTTAAATACGCCAGGGATTGCCTTTTCTATAGTAAATTTTGCAAAAAAATAATTTTTTACTGTCGCAAATTGTAATTGCGCCAGGTATTACCTTTTCTATAGTAAATTTTGCAAAAAATAATTTTTTACTGTCGCAAATTGTAATTGCGCCAGGGATTGCCTTTTCTATAGTAAATTATTCAAAAAATAATTTTCTACTGTCGCAAATTTTAAATATCTCAGGGATTGCCTTTTCTATAGTAAATTTCTCACAAAATTATTTTTTACTGTCGCAAATTTTAAGTGCGCCAGGGATTGCCTTCTCTATAGTAAACTATTCAAAAAATAATTTTCTACTGTCGCAAATTTTAATTACGCCAGGGATTGCCTTTTTATAGTAAATTATTCAAAAGATAATTTTTTACTGTCGCAAATTTTAAGTGCGCCAGGGATTGCCTTTTCTATAGTAAATTATTCAAAAAATAATTTTATACTGTCGCAAATTTTAATTACGCCAGGGATTGCCTTTTCTATAGTAAATTATTCAAAAAATAATTTTTTACTGTCGCAAATTGTAATTGCGCCAGTGATTGCCTTTTCTATAGTAAATTATTCAAAAAATAATTTTCTACTGTCGCAAATTTTAAGTGCGCCAGGGATTGCCTTTTCTATAGTAAATTATTCAAAAAATAATTTTCAATTGTCGCAAATTTTAATTACGCCAGGGATTGCCTTTTCTATAGTAAATTATTCAAAAAATAATTTTTTACTCTCACAAATTTCAATTTCGCCAGGTAAATTTTTCACAAATTAATCTTTTACTGTCGCAAATTTTAAATACGCCAGGGATTGCCTTTTCTATAGTAAATTATTCAAAAAATAATTTTTTACAGTCGCAAATTTTAATTACGCCAGGGATTGCCTTTTCTATAGTAAATTATTCAAAAAATAATTTTCTACTGTCGCAAATTTTAAATATCCCAGGGATTGCCTTTTCTATAGTAAATTTCTCACAAATTAATTTTTTACTGTCGCATATTTTAAATTCGCCAGAGATTGCCTTTTCTATAGTAAATTATTCAAAAAATAATTTTTTACTGTCGCAAATTTTAAGTGCGCCAGGGATTGCCTTCTCTATAGTAAACTATTCAAAAAATAATTTTCTACTGTCGCAAATTTTAATTACGCCAGGGATTGCCTTTTTTATAGTAAATTATTCAAAAGATAATTTTTTACTGTCGCAAATTTTAAGTGCGCCAGGGATTGCCTTTTCTATAGTAAATTATTCAAAAAATAATTTTATACTGTCGCAAATTTTAATTACGCCAGGGATTGCCTTTTCTATAGTAAATTATTCAAAAAATAATTTTTTACTGTCGCAAATTGTAATTGCGCCAGTGATTGCCTTTTCTATAGTAAATTATTCAAACAATAATTTTCTACTGTCGCAAATTTTAAGTGCGCCAGGGATTGCCTTTTCTATAGTAAATTATTCAAAAAATAATTTTCAATTGTCGCAAATTTTAATTACGCCAGGGATTGCCTTTTCTATAGTAAATTATTCAAAAAATAATTTTTTACTCTCACAAATTTCAATTTCGCCAGGTAAACTTTTCACAAATTAATCTTTTACTGTCGCAAATTTTAAATACGCCAGGGATTGCCTTTTCTATAGTAAATTATTCAAAAAATAATTTTTTACTGTCGCAAATTTTAATTACGCCAGGGATTGCCTTTTCTATAGTAAATTTCTCACAAAATAATTTTTTACTGTCGCAAATTTTAAGTGCGCCAGGGATTGCCTTTTCTATAGTAAATTATTCAAAAAATAATTTTCTACTGTCGCAAATTTTAATTACGCCAGGGATTGCCTTTTCTATAGTAAATTATTCAAAAAATAATTTTTTACTGTCGCAAATTTTAAGTGCGCCAGGGATTGCCTTTTCTATAGTAAATTATTCAAAAAATAATTTTCTACTGTCGCAAATTTTAATTGCGCCAGGGATTGCCTTTTCTACAGTAAATTATTTAAAAAATAATTTTCTACTGTCGCAAATTTTAATTGCGCCAGGGATTACCTTTTCTACAGTAAATTTTTCAAAAATTAATTTTATACTGTCGCAAATTTTAAATTCGCCAGGGATTGCCTTTTCTATAGTAAATTATTCAAAAAATAATTTTTTACTGTCGCAAATTTTAAATACGCCAGGGATTGCCTTTTCTATAGTAAATTATTCAAAAAATAATTTTCTACTGTCGCAAATTTTAATTACGCCAGGGATTGCCTTTTCTATAGTAAATTATTCAAAAAATAATTTTCTACTGTCGCAAATTTTAATTACGCCAGGGATTGCCTTTTCTATAGTAAATTATTCAAAAAATAATTTTCTACGGTCGCAAATTTTAAATATCCCAGGGATTGCCTTTTCTATAGTAAATTTCTCACAAATTAATTTTTTACTGTCGCATATTTTAAATTCGCCAGAGATTGCCTTTTCTATAGTAAATTATTCAAAAAATAATTTTTTACTGTCGCAAATTTTAATTACGCCAGGGATTGCCTTTTCTATAGTAAATTATTCAAAAAATAATTTTCTACTGTCGCAAATTTTAAATATCCCAGGGATTGCCTTTTCTATAGTAAATTTCTCACAAAATAATTTTTTACTGTCGCAAATTTTAAGTGCGCCAGGGATTGCCTTTTCTATAGTAAATAATTCAAAAAATAATTTTTTACTGTCGCAAATTTTAATTGCGCCAGGGATTGCCTTTTCTATAGTAAATTATTCAAAAAATAATTTTCTACTGTCGCAAATTTTAATTACTCCAGGGATTGCCTTTTCTATAGTAAATTATTCAAAAAATAATTTTTTACTGTCGCAAATTTTAAATACGCCAGGGATTGCCTTTTCTATAGTAAATTATTCAAAAAATAATTTTCTACTGTCGCAAATTTTAATTGCGCCAGGGATTGCCTTTTCTACAGTAAATTATTCAAAAAATAATTTTCTACTGTCGCAAATTTTAATTGCGCCAGGGATTGCCTTTTCTACAGTAAATATTTCAAAAATTAATTTTATACTGTCGCAAATTTTAAATACGCCAGGGATTGCCTTTTCTTTAGTAAATTATTCAAAAAATAATTTTTTACTGTCGCAAATTTTAATTACGCCAGGGATTGCCTTTTCTATAGTAAATGATTCAAAAAATAATTTTTTACTGTCGCAAATTTCAAATCCGCCAGGGATTGCCTTTTCTATAGTAAATTATTCAAAAAATAATTTTTTACTATCGCAAATTTTAATTACGCCAGGGATTGCCTTTTCTATAGTAAATTATTCAAAAAATAATTTTTTACTGTCGCAAATTTCAAATCCGCCAGGGATTGCCTTTTCTACAGTAAATTTTGCAAAAAATAATTTTTTACTGTTGCAAATTTTAATGCGCCAGGGATTGCCTTTTCTATAGTAAATTATTCAAAAAATAATTTTCTACTGTCGCAAATTTTAATTACGCCAGGGATTGCCTTTTCTATAGTAAATTATTCAAAAAATAATTTCATACTGTCGCAAATTTTAATTACGCCAGGGATTGCCTTTTCTATAGTAAATTTTGCAAAATATAATTTTTTACTGTCGCAAATTTTAATTGCGCCAGGGATTGCCTTTTCTATAGTAAATTATTCAAAAAATAATTTTCAACAGTCGCAAATTTTAATTACGCCAGGGATTGCCTTTTCTATAGTAAATTATTCAAAAAATAATTTTATACTGTCGCAAATTTTAATTACGCCAGGGATTGCCTTTTCTATAGTAAATTATTCAAAAAATAATTTTCTACTCTCGCAAATTTTAATTGCGCCAGGGATTGCCTTTTCTATAGTAAATTATTCAAAAAATAATTTTCAACTGTCGCAAATTTTAATTACGCCAGGGATTGCCTTTTCTGTAGTAAATTATTCAAAAAATAATTTTCTACTGTCGCAAATTTTAAATATTCCAGGCATTGCCTTTTCTATAGTAAATTTCTCACAAAATAATTTTTTACTGTCGCAAATTTTAAGTGCGCCAGGGATTGCCTTTTCTATAGTAAATTTTGCAAAAAATAATTTTATACTGTCGCAAATTTTAATTACGCCAGGGATTGCCTTTTCTATAGTAAATTATTCAAAAAATAATTTTCTATGTCGCAAATTTTAATTACGCCAGGGATTGCCTTTTCTATAGTAAATTATTCAAAAAATAATTTTATACTGTCGCAAATTTTAATTACGACAGGGATTGCCTTTCTATAGTAAATTTTGCAAAAAATAATTTTTTACTGTCGCAAATTTTAATTGCGCCAGGGATTGCCTTTTCTATAGTAAATTTCTCACAAATTAATTTCTTACTGTCGCAAATTTTAAATACGCCAGGGATTGCCTTTTCTATAGTAAATTATTCAAAAAATAATTTTTTACTGTCGCAAATTTTAAATACACCAGGGATTGCCTTTTCTATAGTAAATTATTCAAAAAAAATTTTTTTATTGTCGCAAATTTTAATTACGCCAGGGATTGCCTTTTCTATAGTAAATTATTCAAAAAATAATTTTCTACTGTCGCAAATTTTAATTACGCCAGGGATTGCCTTTTCTATAGTAAATTATTCAAAAAATAATTTTCTACTGTCGCAAATTTTAATTACGCCAGGGATTGCCTTTTCTATAGTAAATTATTCAAAAAATAATTTTTTACTGTCGCAAATTTTAAATACGCCAGGGATTGCCTTTTCTATAGTAAATTATTCAAAAAATAATTTTCAACTGTCGCAAATTTTAATTACGCCAGGGATTGCCTATTCTATAGTAAATTATTCAAAAAATAATTTTCTACTGTCGCAAATTTTAATTACGCCAGTGATTGCCTTTTCTATAGTAAATTATTCAAAAAATAATTTTCTACTGTCGCAAATTTTAATTACGCCAGGGATTGCCTTTTCTATAGTAAATTTTTCAAAAAATAATTTTTTACTGTCGCAAATTTTAAATATCCCAGGGATTGCCTTTTCTATAGTAAATTTCTCACAAATTAATTTCTTACTGTCGCAAATTTTAAATACGCCAGGGATTGCCTTTTCTATAGTAAATTATTCAAAAAATAATTTTTTACTGTCGCAAATTTTAATTGCGCCAGGGATTGCCTTTTCTATAGTAAATTATTCAAAAAATAATTTTCTACTGTCGCAAATTTTAATTACGCCAGGGATTGCCTTTTCTATAGTAAATTATTCAAAAAATAATTTTTTACTGTCGCAAATTTTAAGTGCGCCAGGGATTACCTTTTCTATAGCAAATTTTTCAAAAAATAATTTTTTGCTGTCGCAAATTTTAATTACGCCAGGGATTGCCTTTTCTATAGTAAATTATTCAAAAAATAATTTTCTACTGTCGCAAATTTTAATTACGCCAGGGATTGCCTTTTCTATAGTAAATTATTCAAAAAATAATTTTTTACTGTCGCAAATTTTAAGTGCGCCAGGGATTGCCTTTTCTATAGTAAATTATTCAAAAAATAATTTTATACTGTCGCAAATTTTAATTACGCCAGGGATTGCCTTTTCTATAGTAAATTTTGCAAAAAATAATTTTTTACTGTCGCAAATTTTAATTGCGCCAGGGATTGCCTTTTCTATAGTAAATTATTCAAAAAATAATTTTATACTGTCGCAAATTTTAATTACGCCAGGGATTGCCTTTTCTATAGTAAATTATTCAAAAAATAATTTTTTACTGTCGCAAATTTTAATTGCGCCAGGGATTGCCTTTCTACAGTAAAATTTTCAAAAAATAATTTTTTACTGTCGCAAATTGTAATTGCGCCAGGGATTACCTTTTCTATTGCAAATTTTTCAAAAAATAATTTTTTGCTGTCGCAAATTTTAATTACGCCAGGGATTGCCTTTTCTATAGTAAATTATTCAAAAAATAATTTTCTACTGTCGCAAATTTTAAGTGCGCCAGGGACTGCCTTTTCTATAGTAAATTATTCAAAAAATAATTTTATACTGTAGCAAATTTTAATTACGCCAGGGATTGCCTTTTCTATAGTAACTTTTGCAAAAAATAATTTTTTACTGTCGCAAATTTTAATTGCGCCAGGGATTGCCTTTTCTATAGTAAATTATTCAAAAAATAATTTTTTACTGTCGCAAATTTTAAGTGCGCCAGGGATTGCCTTTTCTATAGTAAATTATTCAAAAAATAATTTTATACTGTCGCAAATTTTAATTACGCCAGGGATTGCCTTTTCTATAGTAAATTTTGCAAAAAATAATTTTTTACTGTCGCAAATTTTAATTGCGCCAGGGATTGCCTTTTCTATAGTAAATTATTCAAAAAATAATTTTCTACTGTCGCAAATTTTAATTACGCCAGGGATTGCCTTTTCTATAGTAAATTTTGCAAAAAATAATTTTTTACTGTCGCAAATTTTAATTGCGCCAGGGATTGCCTTTCCTATAGTAAATTATTCAAAAAATAATTTTATACTGTCGCAAATTTTAATTACGCCAGGGATTGCCTTTTCTATAGTAAAGTATTCAAAAAATAATTTTTTACTGTCGCAAATTTTAATTGCGCCAGGGATTGCCTTTCTACAGTAAATTTTTCAAAAAATAATTTTTTACTGTCGCAAATTGTAATTGCGCCAGGGATTGCCTTTTCTATAGCAAATTTTTCAAAAAATAATTTTTTGCTGTCGCAAATTTTAATTACGCCAGGGATTGCCTTTTCTATAGTAAATTATTCAAAAAATAATTTTCTACTTTCGCAAATTTTAAGTGCGCCAGGGATTGCCTTTTCTATAGTAAATTATTCAAAAATAATTTTATACTGTCGCAAATTTTAATTACGCCAGGGATTGCCTTTTCTATAGTAAATTTTGCAAAAAATAATTTTTTACTGTCGCAAATTTTAATTGCGCCAGGGATTGCCTTTCTACAGTAAATTTTTCAAAAAATAATTTTTTACTGTCGCAAATTGTAATTGCGCCAGGGATTACCTTTTCTATAGCAAATTTTTCAAAAAATAATTTTTTGCTGTCGCAAATTTTAATTACGCCAGGTATTGCCTTTCCTATAGTAAATTATTCAAAAAATAATTTTCTACTGTCGCAAATTTTAAGTGCGCCAGGGATTGCCTTTTCTATAGTAAATTATTCAAAAAATAATTTTATACTGTCGAAAATTTTAATTACGCCAGGGATTGCCTTTTCTATAGTAAATTTTGCAAAAAAATAATTTTTTACTGTCGCAAATTTTAATTGCGCCAGGGATTGCCTTTGTACAGTAAATTTTTCAAAAAATAATTTTTTACTGTCGCAAATTGTAATTGCGCCAGGGATTACCTTTTCTATAGCAAATTTTTCAAAAAATAATTTTTTGCTGTCGCAAATTTTAATTACGCCAGGGATTGCCTTTTCTATAGTAAATTATTCAAAAAATAATTTTCTACTGTCGCAAATTTTAAGTGCGCCAGGGATTGCCTTTTCTATAGTAAATTATTCAAAAAATAATTTTATACTGTCGCAAATTTTAATTACGCCAGGGATTGCCTTTTCTATAGTAAATTTTGCAAAAAATAATTTTTTACTGTCGCAAATTTTAATTGCGCCAGGGATTGCCTTTCTACAGTAAATTTTTCAAAAAATAATTTTTTACTGTCGCAAATTGTAATTGCGCCAGGGATTACCTTTTCTATAGCAAATTTTTCAAAAAATAATTTTTTGCTGTCGCAAATTTTAATTAAGCCAGGGTTTGCCTTTTCTATAGTAAATTATTCAAAAAATAATTTTCTACTGTCGCAAATTTTAAGTGCGCCAGGGATTGCCTTTTCTATAGTAAATTATTCAAAAAATAATTTTATACTGTCGCAAATTTTAATTACGCCAGGGATTGCCTTTTCTATAGTAAATTTTGCAAAAAATAATTTTTTACTGTCGCAAATTTTAATTGCGCCAGGGATTGCCTTTCTACAGTAAATTTTTCAAAAAATAATTTTTTACTGTCGCAAATTGTAATTGCGCCAGGGATTACCTTTTCTATAGCAAATTTTTCAAAAAATAATTTTTTGCTGTCGCAAATTTTAATTACGCCAGGGATTGCCTTTTCTATTGTAAATTATTCAAAAAATAATTTTCTACTGTCGCAAATTTTAAGTGCGCCAGGGATTGCCTTTTCTATAGTAAATTTTGCAAAAAATAATTTTTTACTGTCGCAAATTTTAATTGCGCCAGGGATTGCCTTTTCTATAGTAAATTATTCAAAAAATAATTTTATACTGTCGCAAATTTTAATTACGCCAGGGATTGCCTTTTCTATAGTAAATTTTGCAAAAAATAATTTTTTACTGTCGCAAATTTTAATTGCGCCAGGGATTGCCTTTTCTATAGTAAATTATTCAAAAAATAATTTTATACTTTCGCAAATTTTAATTACGCCAGGGATTGCCTTTTCTATAGTAAATTATTCAAAAAATAATTTTTTACTGTCGCAAATTTTAATTGCGCCAGGGATTGCCTTTCTACAGTAAATTTTTGAAAAAATAATTTGTTACTGTCGCAAATTGTAATTGCGCCAGGGATTACATTTTCTATAGCAAATTTTTCAAAAAATAATTTTTTGCTGTCGCAAATTTTAATTACGCCAGGGATTGCCTTTTCTATAGTAAATTATTCAAAAAATAATTTTCTACTGTCGCAAATTTTAAGTGCGCCAGGGATTGCCTTTTCTATAGTAAATTATTCAAAAAATAATTTTATACTGTCGCAAATTTTAATTACGCCAGGGATTGCCTTTTCTATAGTAAATTTGGCAAAAAATAATTTTTTACTGTCGCAAATTTTAATTGCGCCAGGGATTGCCTTTTCTATAGTAAATTATTCAAAAAATAATTTTATACTGTCGCAAATTTTAATTACGCCAGGGATTGCCTTTTCTATAGTAAATTATTCAAAAAATAATTTTCTACTGTCGCAAATTGTAATTGCGCCAGGGATTACCTTTTCTATAGCAAATTTTACAAAAAATAATTTTTTGCTGTCGCAAATTTTAATTACGCCAGGGATTGCCTTTTCTATAGTAAATTATTCAAAAAATAATTTTTTACTGTCGCAAATTTTAATTGCGCCAGGGATTGCCTTTTCTCTAGTAAATTATTCAATAAATAATTTTCTACTGTCGCAAATTTTAAGTGCGACAGGGATTGCCTTTTCTATAGTAAATTATTCAAAAAATAATTTTATACTGTCTCAAATTTTAATTACGCCAGGGATTACCTTTTCTATAGCAAATTTTTCAAAAAATAATTTTTTGCTGTCGCAAATTTTAATTACGCCAGGGTTTGCCTTTTCTAAAGTAAATTATTCAAAAAATAATTTTCTACTGTCGCAAATTTTAAGTGCGCCAGGGATTGCCTTTTCTATAGTAAATAATTCAAAAAATAATTTTATACTGTCGCAAATTTTAATTACGCCAGGGATTGCCTTTTCTATAGTAAATTTTGCAAAAAATAATTTTTTACTGTCGCAAATTTTAATTGCGCCAGGGATTGCCTTTTCTATAGTTAATTATTCAAAAAATAATTTTATACTGTCGCAAATTTTAATTACGCCAGGGATTGCCTTTTCTATAGAAAATTATTCAAAAAATAATTTTCTACTGTCGCAAATTTTAATTGCGCCAGGGATTGCTTTTCAACAGTAAATTTTTCAAAAAATAATTTTTTACTGTCGCAAATTTTAAATGCGCCAGGGATTGCCTTTTCTATAGTAAATTATTCAAAAAATAATTTTTTACTCTCGCAAATTGCAATTTCGCCAGGTGAATTTTTCACAAATTAATTTTTTATTGTCGCAAATTTTAAATACGCCAGGGATTGCCTTTTCTATAGTAAATTATTCAAAAAATAATTTTTTACTGTCGCAAATTTTAAATACGCCAGGGATTGCCTTTTCTATAGTAAATTATTCAAAAAATAATTTTCTACTGTCGCAAATTTTAATTACGCCAGGGATTGCCTTTTCTATAGTAAATTATTCAAAAAATAATTTTTTACTGTCGCAAATTTTAATTGCGCCAGGGATTGCCTTTTCTACAGTAAATTTTTCAAATATTAATTTTTTACTGTCGAAAATTTTAATTACGCCAGGGATTGCCTTTTCTATAGTAAATTTTGCAAAAAATAATTTTTTACTGTCGCAAATTTTAAATACGCCAGGGATTGCCTTTTCTATAGTAAATTATTCAAAAAATAATTTTCAACTGTCGCAAATTTTTAATTACGCCAGGGATTGCCTTTTCTATAGTAAATTATTCAAAAATAATTTTATACTGTCGCAATTTTAATTACGCCAGGGATTGCCTTTTATATAGTAAATTATTCAAAAAATAAATTTCTACTGTCGCAAATTTTAATTGCGCCAGGGAATTGCCTTTTCTATAGTAAATTATTCAAAAAATAATTTTCTATTGTCGCAAATTTTAATTACGCCAGGGATTGCCTTTTCTATAGTAAATTATTCAAAAAATAATTTTATACTGTCGCAAATTTTAAATACGCCAGGGATTGCCTTTTCTATAGTAAATTATTCAAAAAATAATTTTCTACTGTCGCAAATTTTAAATACGCCAGGGATTGCCTTTTCTATAGTAAATTATTCAAGAAATAATTTTCTACTGTCGTAAATTTTAATTGCGCCAGGGATTGCCTTTTCTATAGTAAATTATTCAAAAAATAATTTTCAACTGTCGCAAATTTTAATTACGCCAGGGATTGCCTTTTCTATAGTAAATTATTCAAAAAATAATTTTTTACTGTCGCAAATTTTAAGTGCGCCAGTGATTGCCTTTTCTGTAGTAAATTATTCAAAAAATAATTTTATACTGTCGCAAATTTTAATTACGCCAGGGATTGCCTTTTCTATAGTAAATTATTCAAAAAATAATTTTCTACTGTCGCAAATTTTAATTACGCCAGGGATTGCCTTTTCTATAGTAAATTATTCAAAAAATAATTTTTTACTGTCGCAAATTTTAATTGCGCCAGGGATTGCCTTTCTACAGTAAATTTTTCAAAAAATAATTTTTTACTGTCGCAAATTGTAATTGCGCCAGGGATTACCTTTTCTATAGCAAATTTTTCAAAAAATAATTTTTTGCTGTCGCAAATTTTAATTACGCCAGGGATTGCCTTTTCTATAGTAAATTATTCAAAAAATAATTTTCTACTGTCGCAAATTTTAAGTGCGCCAGGGATTGCCTTTTCTATAGTAAATTATTCAAAAAATAATTTTATACTGTCGCAAATTTTAATTACGCCAGGGATTGCCTTTTCTTTAGTAAATTTTGCAAAAAATAATTTTTTACTGTCGCAAATTTTAATTGCGCCAGGGATTGCCTTTTCTATAGTAAATTATTCAAAAAATAATTTTATACTGTCGCAAATTTTAATTACGCCAGGGATTGCCTTTTCTATAGTAAATTATTCAAAAAATAATTTTCTACTGTCGCAAAATGTAATTGCGCCAGGGATTACCTTTTCTATAGCAAATTTTTCAAAAAATAATTTTTTGCTGTCGCAAATTTTAATTACGCCAGGGATTGCCTTTTCTATAGTAAATTATTCAAAAAAAATTTTTTACTGTCGCAAATTTTAATTGCGCCAGGGATTGCCTTTTCTATAGTAAATTATTCAAAAAATAATTTTTTACTGTCGCAAATTTTAATTGCGCCAGGGATTGCCTTTCTACAGTAAATTTTTCAAAAAATAATTTTTTACTGTCGCAAATTGTAATTGCGCCAGGGATTACCTTTTCTATAGCAAATTTTTCAAAAAATAATTTTTTGCTGTCGCAAATTTTAATTACGCCAGGGATTGCCTTTTCTATAGAAAATTATTCAAAAAATAATTTTCTACTGTCGCAAATTTTAAGTGCGCCAGGGATTGCCTTTTCTATAGTAAATTATTCAAAAAATAATTTTATACTGTCGCAAATTTTAATTACGCCAGGGATTACCTTTTCTATAGCAAATTTTTCAAAAAATAATTTTTTGCTGTCGCAAATTTTAATTACGCCAGGGTTTGCCTTTTCTATAGTAAATTATTCAAAAAATAATTTTCTACTGTCGCAAATTTTAAGTGCGCCAGGGATTGCCTTTTCTATAGTAAATTATTCAAAAAATAATTTTATACTGTCGCAAATTTTAATTACGCCAGGGATTGCCTTTTCTATAGTAAATTTTGCAAAAAATAATTTTTTACTGTCGCAAATTTTAATTGCGCCAGGGATTTCCTTTTCTATAGTAAATTATTCAAAAAATAATTTTATACTGTCGCAAATTTTAATTACGCCAGGGATTGCCTTTTCTATAGTAAATTATTCAAAAAATAATTTTCAACTGTCGCAAATTTTAATTACGCCAGGGATTGCCTTTTCTATAGTAAATTATTCAAAAAATAATTTTTTACTGTCGCAAATCTTAAGTGCGCCAGTGATTGCCTTTTCTGTAGTAAATTATTCAAAAAATAATTTTATACTGTCGCAAATTTTAATTACGCCAGGGATTGCCTTTTCTATAGTAAATTATTCAAAAAATAATTTTCTACTGTCGAAAATTTTAATTGCGCCAGGGATTGCCTTTTCTATAGTAAATTATTCAAAAAATAATTTTTTACTGTCGCAAATTTTAATTGCGCCAGGGATTGCCTTTCTACAGTAAATTTTTCAAAAAATAATTTTTTACTGTCGCAAATTGTAATTGCGCCAGGGATTACCTTTTCTATAGTAAATTTTTCAGAAAATAATTTTTTACTGTCGCAAATTTTAATTGCGCCAGGGATTGCCTTTTCTATAGTAAATTATTCAAAAAATAATTTTATACTGTCGCAAATATTAATTACACCAGGGATTGCCTTTTCTATAGTAAATTATTCAAAAAATAATTTTCAACTGTCGCAAATTTTAAGTGCGCCAGGGATTGCCTTTTCTATAGTAAATTATTCAAAAAATAATTTTTTACTGTCGCAAATTTTAAGTGCGCCAGTGATTGCCTTTTCTGTAGTAAATTATTCAAAAAATAATTTTATACTGTCGCAAATTTTAATTACGCCAGGGATTGCCTTTTCTATAGTAAATTATTCAAAAAATAATTTTTTACTGTCGCAAATTTTAAGTGCGCCAGTGATTGCCTTTTCTGTAGTAAATTATTCAAAAAATAATTTTATACTGTCGCAAATTTTAATTACGCCAGGGATTGCCTTTTCTATAGATAATTTTTCAAAAAAAAATTTTTTGCTGTCGCAAATTTTAATTACGCCAGGGATTGCCTTTTCTATAGAAAATTATTCAAAAAATAATTTTCTACTGTCGCAAATTTTAAGTGCGCCAGGGATTGCCTTTTCTATAGTAAATTATTCAAAAAATAATTTTATACTGTCGCAAATTGTAATTGCGCCAGGGATTACCTTTTCTATAGTAAATTTTTCAGAAAATAATTTTTTACTGTCGCAAATTTTAATTACGCCAGGGATTGCCCTTTCTATAGTAAATTATTCAAAAAATAATTTTATACTCTCGCAAATTTTAATTACGCCAGGGATTGCCTTTTCTATAGTAAATTATTCAAAAAATAATTTTCTACTGTCGCAAATTTTAATTACGCCAGGGATTGCCTTTTCTATAGTAAATTATTCAAAAAATAATTTTTTACTGTCGCAAATTTTAATTGCGCCAGGGATTGCCTTTTCTATAGTAAATTATTCAAAAAATAATTTTTTACTCTCGCAAATTTCAATTTCGCCAGGTAAATTTTTCACAAATTAATTTTTTATTGTCGCAAATTTTAAATACGCCAGGGATTGCCTTTTCTATAGTAAATTATTCAAAAAATAATTTTTTACTGTCGCAAATTTTAAATACGCCAGGGATTGCCTTTTCTATAGTAAATTATTCAAAAAATAATTTTCTACTGTCGCAAATTTTAATTACGCCAGGGATTGCCTTTTCTATAGTAAATTATTCAAAAAATAATTTTCTACTGTCGCAAATTTTAAGTGCGCCAGGGATTGCCTTTTCTATAGTAAATTATTCAAAAAATAATTTTTTACTCTCGCAAATTTCAATTTCGCCAGGTAAATTTTTCACAAATTAATTTTTTATTGTCGCAAATTTTAAATACGCCAGGGATTGCCTTTTCTATAGTAAATTATTCAAAAAATAATTTTTTACTGTCGCAAATTTTAAATACGCCAGGGATTGCCTTTTCTATAGTAAATTATTCAAAAAATAATTTTCTACTGTCGCAAATTTTAATTACGCCAGGGATTGCCTTTTCTATAGTAAATTATTCAAAAAATAATTTTTTACTGTCGCAAATTTTAATTGCGCCAGGGATTGCCTTTTCTACAGTAAATTTTTCAAAATATTAATTTTTTACTGTCGAAAATTTTAATTACGCCAGGGATTGCGTTTTCTATAGTAAATTTTGCAAAAAATAATTTTTTACTGTCGCAAATTTTAAATACGCCAGGGATTGCCTTTTCTATAGTAAATTATTCAAAAAATAATTTTTTACTGTCGCAAATTTTAATTACGCCAGGGATTGCCTTTTCTATAGTAAATTTTGCAAAATATAATTTTTTACTGTCGCAACTTTTAATTGCGCCAGGGATTGCCTTTCCTATAGTAAATTATTCAAAAAATAATTTTATACTGTCGCAAATTTTAATTACGCCAGGGATTGCCTTTTCTATAGTAAATTATTCAAAAAATAATTTTCTACTGTCGCAAATTGTAATTGCGCCAGGGATTACCTTTCCTATAGCAAATTTTTCAAAAAATAATTTTTTGCTGTCGCAAATTTTAATTACGCCAGGGATTGCCTTTTCTATAGTAAATTATTCAAAAAATAATTTTTTACTGTCGCAAATTTTAATTGCGCCAGGGATTGCCTTTTCTATAGTAAATTATTCAAAAAATAATTTTTTACTGTCGCAAATTTTAATTGCGCCAGGGATTGCCTTTCTACAGTAAATTTTTCAAAAAATAATTTTTTACTGTCGCAAATTGTAATTGCGCCAGGGATTACCTTTTCTATAGCAAATTTTTCAAAAAATAATTTTTTGCTGTCGCAAATTTTAATTACGCCAGGGATTGCCTTTTCTATAGAAAATTATTCAAAAAATAATTTTCTACTGTCGCAAATTTTAAGTGCGCCAGGGATTGCCTTTTCTATAGTAAATTATTCAAAAAATAATTTTATACTGTCGCAAATTTTAATTACGCCAGGGATTACCTTTTCTATAGCAAATTTTTCAAAAAATAATTTTTTGCTGTCGCAAATTTTAATTACGCCAGGGTTTGCCTTTTCTATAGTAAATTATTCAAAAAATAATTTTCTACTGTCGCAAATTTTAAGTGCGCCAGGGATTGCCTTTTCTATAGTAAATTATTCAAAAAATAATTTTATACTGTCGCAAATTTTAATTACGCCAGGGATTGCCTTTTCTATATTAAATTTTGCAAAAAATAATTTTTTACTGTCGCAAATTTTAATTGCGCCAGGGATTGCCTTTTCTATAGTAAATTATTCAAAAAATAATTTTATACTGTCGCAAATTTTAATTACGCCAGGGATTGCCTTTTCTATAGTAAATTATTCAAAAAATAATTTTCTACTGTCGCAAATTTTAATTGCGCCAGGGATTGCTTTTCTACAGTAAATTTTTCAAAAAATAATTTTTTACTGTCGCAAATTGTAATTGCGCCAGGGATTACCTTTTCTATAGTAAATTTTTCAGAAAATAATTTTTTACTGTCGCAAATTTTAATTACGCCAGGGATTGCCCTTTCTATAGTAAATTATTCAAAAAATAATTTTATACTCTCGCAAATTTTAATTACGCCAGGGATTGCCTTTTCTATAGTAAATTATTCAAAAAATAATTTTCTACTGTCGCAAATTTTAATTACGCCAGGGATTGCCTTTTCTATAGTAAATTATTCAAAAAATAATTTTTTACTGTCGCAAATTTTAAGTGCGCCAGGGATTGCCTTTTCTATAGTAAATTATTCAAAAAATAATTTTTTACTCTCGCAAATTTCAATTTCGCCAGGTAAATTTTTCACAAATTAATTTTTTATTGTCGCAAATTTTAAATACGCCAGGGATTGCCTTTTCTATAGTAAATTATTCAAAAAATAATTTTTTACTGTCGCAAATTTTAAATACGCCAGGGATTGCCTTTTCTATAGTAAATTATTCAAAAAATAATTTTCTACTGTCGCAAATTTTAATTACGCCAGGGATTGCCTTTTCTATAGTAAATTATTCAAAAAATAATTTTTTACTGTCGCAAATTTTAATTGCGCCAGGGATTGCCTTTTCTACAGTAAATTTTTCAAAATATTAATTTTTTACTGTCGAAAATTTTAATTACGCCAGGGATTGCCTTTTCTATAGTAAATTTTGCAAAAAATAATTTTTTACTGTCGCAAATTTTAAATACGCCAGGGATTGCCTTTTCTATAGTAAATTATTCAAAAAATAATTTTTTACTGTCGCAAATTTTAATTACGCCAGGGATTGCCTTTTCTATAGTAAATTTTGCAAAATATAATTTTTTACTGTCGCAACTTTTAATTGCGCCAGGGATTGCCTTTTCTATAGTAAATTATTCAAAAAATAATTTTCAACTGTCGCAAATTTTAATTACGCCAGGGATTGCCTTTTCTATAGTAAATTATTCAAAAAATAATTTTATACTGTCGCAAATTTTAATTACGCCAGGGATTGCCTTTTATATAGTAAATTATTCAAAAAATAATTTTCTATTGTCGCAAATTTTAATTGCGCCAGGGATTGCCTTTTCTATAGTAAATTATTCAAAAAATAATTTTCTATTGTCGCAAATTTTAATTACGCCAGGGATTGCCTTTTCTATAGTAAATTATTCAAAAAATAATTTTATACTGTCGCAAATTTTAAATACGCCAGGGATTGCCTTTTCTATAGTAAATTATTCAAAAAATAATTTTCTACTGTCGCAAATTTTAAATACGCCAGGGATTGCCTTTTCTATAGTAAATTATTCAAAAAATAATTTTTTACTGTCGCAAATTTTAAGTGGGCCAGGGATTGCCTTTTCTATAGTAAATTATTCAAAAAATAATTTTTTACTGTCGCAAATTTTAATTGCGCCAGGGATTGCCTTTTCTATAGTAAATTATTCAAAAAATAATTTTCAACTGTCGCAAATTTTAATTACGCCAGGGATTGCCTTTTTTTAGTAAATTTTGCAAAAAATAATTTTATACTGTCGCAAATTTTAATTACGCCAGGGATTGCCTTTTCTATAGTAAATTATTCAAAAAATAATTTTATACTGTCGCAAATTTTAATTACGCCAGGGATTGCCTTTTCTATAGTAAATTTTGCAAAAAATAATTGTTTACTGTCGCAAATTTTAATTGCGCCAGGGATTGCCTTTTCTATAGTAAATTTCTCACAAATTAATTTCTTACTGTCGCAAATTTTAAATACGCCAGGGATTGCCTTTTCTATAGTAAATTATTCAAAAAATAATTGTTTACTGTCGCAAATTTTAAATACGCCAGGGATTGCCTTTTCTATAGTAAATTATTCTAAAAATAATTTTTTACTGTCGCAAATTTTAATTACGCCAGGGATTGCCTTTTCTATAGTAAATTATTCAAAAAATAGTTTTCTACTGTCGCAAATTTTAATTACGCCAGGGATTGCCTTTTCTATAGTAAATTATTCAAAAAATAATTTTCTAATGTCGCAAATTTTAATTACGCCAGGGATTGCCTTTTCTTTAGTAAATTATTCAAAAAATAATTTTTTACTGTCGCAAATATTAAATACGCCAGGGATTGCCTTTTCTATGTAAATTATTCAAAAAATAATTTTCAACTGTCGCAAATTTTAATTACGCCAGGGATTGCCTATTCTATAGTAAATTATTCAAAAAATAATTTTTCTACTGTCGCAAATTTTAATTACGCCAGGGATTGCCTTTTCTATAGTAAATTATTCAAAAAATAATTTTTTACTGTCGCAAATTTTAATTGCGCCAGGGATTGCCTTTTCTATAGTAAATTATTCAAAAAATAATTTTCAAATGTCGCAAATTTTAATTACGCCAGGGATTGCCTTTCTATAGTAAATTTTGCAAAAAATAATTTTATACTGTCGCAAATTTTAATTACGCCAGGGATTGCCTTTTTCTATAGTAAATTATTCAAAAAATAATTTTCTACTGTCGCAAATTTTAATTACGCCAGGGATTGCCTTTTCTATAGTAAATTTTGCAAAAAATAATTGTTTACTGTCGCAAATTTTAATTGCGCCAGGGATTGCCTCTTCTTTAGTAAATTTCTCACAAATTAATTTCTTACTGTCGCAAATTTTAATTACGCCAGGGATTGCCTTTTCTATAGTAAATTATTCAAAAAATAATTTTATACTGTCGCAAATTTTAATTACGCCAGGGATTGCCTTTTCTATAGTAAAATTTTGCAAAAAATAATTTTTTACTGTCGCATATTTTAATTGCGCCAGGGATTGCCTTTTCTATAGTAAATTATTCAAAAAATAATTTTATACTGTCGCAAATTTTAATTACGCCAAGGATTGCCGTTTCTATAGTAAATTATTCAAAAAATAATTTTCTACTGTCGCAAATTTTAATTGCGCCAGGGATTGCTTTTCTACAGTAAATTTTTCAAAAAATAATTTTTTACTGTCGCAAATTGTAATTGCGCCAGGGGTTACCTTTTCTATAGTAAATGTTTCATAAAATAATTTTTTACTGTCGCAAATTTTAATAACGCCAGGGATTGCCTTTTCTATAGTAAATTATTCAAAAAATAATTTTATACTGTCGCAAATTTTAATTACGCCAGGGATTGCCTTTTCTATAGTAAATTATTCAAAAAATAATTTTCTACTGTCGCAAATTTTAATTACGCCAGGGATTGCCTTTTCTATAGTAAATTATTCAAAAAATAATTTTTTACTGTAGCAAATTTTAAGTGCGCCAGGGATTGCCTTTTCTATAGTAAATTATTCAAAAAATAATTTTTTACTCTCGCAAATTTCAATTTCGACAGGTAAATTTTTCACAAAATTAATTTTTTATTGTCGCAAATTTTAAATACGCCAGGGATTGCCTTTTTCCATAGTAAATTATTCAAAAAATAATTTTTTACTGTCGCAAATTTTAAATACGCCAGGGATTGCCTTTTCTATAGTAAATTATTCAAAAAATAATTTTCTACTGTCGCAAATTTTAATTACGCCAGGGATTGCCTTTTCTATAGTAAATTATTCAAAAAATAATTTTTTACTGTCGCAAATATTAATTGCGCCAGGGATTGCCTTTTCTACAGTAAATTTTTCAAAATATTAATTTTTTTACTGTCGAAAATTTTAATAACGCCAGGGATTGCCTTTTCTATAGTAAATTTTGCAAAAAATAATTTTTTACTATCGCAAATTTTAAATACGCCAGGGATTGCCTTTTCTATAGTAAATTATTCAAAAAATAATTTTTTACTGTCGCAAATTTTAATTGCGCCAGGGATTGCCTTTTCTACAGTAAATTATTCAAAAAATAATTTTATACTGTCGCAAATTTTAATTACGCCAGGGATTGCCTTTTCTATAGTAAATTTTGCAAAATATAATTTTTTACTGTCGCAACTTTTAATTGCGCCAGGGATTGCCTTTTCTATAGTAAATTATTCAAAAAATAATTTTCAACTGTCGCAAATTTTAATTACGCCAGGGATTGCCTTTTCTATAGTAAATTATTCAAAAAATAATTTTATACTGTCGCAAATTTTAATTACGCCAGGGATTGCCTTTTATATAGTAAATTATTCAAAAAATAATTTTCTATTGTCGCAAATTTTAATTGCGCCAGGGATTGCCTTTTCTATAGTAAATTATTCAAAAAATAATTTTCTATTGTCGCAAATTTTAATTACGCCAGGGATTGCCTTTTCTATAGTAAATTATTCAAAAAATAATTTTATACTGTCGCAAATTTTAAATTACGCCAGGGATTGCCTTTTCTATAGTAAATTATTCAAAAAATAATTTTCTACTGTCGCAAATTTTAAATACGCCAGGGATTGCCTTTTCTATAGTAAAATTATTCAAAAAATAATTTTTTACTGTCGCAAATTTTAAGTGGGCCAGGGATTGCCTTTTCTATAGTAAATTATTCAAAAAATAATTTTTTACTGTCGCAAATTTTAATTGCGCCAGGGATTGCCTTTTCTATAGTAAATTATTCAAAAAATAATTTTCAACTGTCGCAAATTTTAATTACGCCAGGGATTGCCTTTTTTTTAGTAAATTTTGCAAAAAATAATTTTTATACTGTCGCAAAATTTTAATTACGCCAGGGATTGCCTTTTCTATAGTAAATTATTCAAAAAATAATTTTATACTGTCCGCAAATTTTAATTACGCCAGGGATTGCCTTTTCTATAGTAAATTTTGCAAAAAATAATTGTTTACTGTCGCAAATTTAATTGCGCCAGGGATTGCCTTTTCTATAGTAAATTTCTCACAAATTAATTTCTTACTGTCGCAAATTTTAAATACGCCAGGGATTGCCTTTTCTATAGTAAATTATTCAAAAAATAATTGTTTACTGTCGCAAATTTTAAATACGCCAGGGATTGCCTTTTCTATAGTAAATTATTCTAAAAATAATTTTTTTACTGTCGCAAATTTTAATTACGCCAGGGATTGCCTTTTCTATAGTAAATTATTCAAAAAATAGTTTTCTACTGTCGCAAAATTTTAATTACGCCAGGGATTGCCTTTTCTATAGTAAATTATTCAAAAAATAATTTTCTAATGTCGCAAATTTTAATTACGCCAGGGATTGCCTTTTCTTTAGTAAATTATTCTAAAAATAATTTTTTACTGTCGCAAATTTTAATTACGCCAGGGATTGCCTTTTCTATAGTAAATTATTCAAAAAATAGTTTTCTACTGTCGCAAATTTTAATTACGCCAGGGATTGCCTTTTCTATAGTAAATTATTCAAAAAATAATTTTCTAATGTCGCAAATTTTAATTACGCCAGGGATTGCCTTTTCTATAGTAAATTTTGCAAAAAATAATTTTTTACTGTCGCATATTTTTAATTGCGCCAGGGATTGCCTTTTTCTATAGTAAATTATTCAAAAAATAATTTTATACTGTCGCAAATTTTAATTACGCCAAGGATTGCCGTTTCTATAGTAAATTATTCAAAAAATAATTTTCTACTGTCGCAAATTTTAATTGCGCCAGGGATTGCTTTTCTACAGTAAATTTTTTCAAAAAATAATTTTTTTACTGTCGCAAATTGTAATTGCGCCAGGGGTTACCTTTTCTATAGTAAATGTTTCATAAAATAATTTTTTACTGTCGCAAATTTTAATAACGCCAGGGATTGCCTTTTCTATAGTAAATTATTCAAAAAATAATTTTATACTGTCGCAAATTTTAATTACGCCAGGGATTGCCTTTTCTATAGTAAATTATTCAAAAAATAATTTTCTACTGTCGCAAATTTTAATTACGCCAGGGATTGCCTTTTCTATAGTAAATTATTCAAAAAATAATTTTTTACTGTAGCAAATTTTAAGTGCGCCAGGGATTGCCTTTTCTATAGTAAATTATTCAAAAAATAATTTTTTTACTCTCGCAAATTTCAATTTCGACAGGTAAATTTTTCACAAATTAATTTTTTATTGTCGCAAATTTTAAATACGCCAGGGATTGCCTTTTCCATAGTAAATTATTCAAAAAATAATTTTTTACTGTCGCAAATTTTAAATACGCCAGGGATTGCCTTTTCTATAGTAAATTATTCAAAAAATAATTTTCTACTGTCGCAAATTTTAATTACGCCAGGGATTGCCTTTTCTATAGTAAATTATTCAAAAAATAATTTTTTACTGTCGCAAATATTAATTGCGCCAGGGATTGCCTTTTCTACAGTAAATTTTTCAAAATATTAATTTTTTACTGTCGAAAATTTTAATAACGCCAGGGATTGCCTTTTCTATAGTAAATTTTGCAAAAAATAATTTTTTACTATCGCAAATTTTAAATACGCCAGGGATTGCCTTTTCTATAGTAAATTATTCAAAAAATAATTTTTTACTGTCGCAAATTTTAATTGCGCCAGGGATTGCCTTTTCTACAGTAAATTATTCAAAAAATAATTTTATACTGTCGCAAATTTTAATTACGCCAGGGATTGCCTTTTCTATAGTAAATTTTGCAAAATATAATTTTTTACTGTCGCAACTTTTAATTGCGCCAGGGATTGCCTTTTCTATAGTAAATTATTCAAAAAATAATTTTCAACTGTCGCAAATTTTTATTACGCCAGGGATTGCCTTTTCTATAGTAAATTATTCAAAAAATAATTTTATACTGTCGCAAATTTTAATTACGCCAGGGATTGCCTTTTATATAGTAAATTATTCAAAAAATAATTTTCTATTGTCGCAAATTTTAATTGCGCCAGGGATTGCCTTTTCTATAGTAAATTATTCAAAAAATAATTTTCTATTGTCGCAAATTTTAATTACGCCAGGGATTGCCTTTTCTATAGTAAATTATTCAAAAAAATAATTTTATACTGTCGCAAATTTTAAATACGCCAGGGATTGCCTTTTCTATAGTAAATTATTCAAAAAATAATTTTCTACTGTCGCAAATTTTAAATACGCCAGGGATTGCCTTTTCTATAGTAAATTATTCAAAAAAATAATTTTTTTACTGTCGCAAATTTTAAGTGGGCCAGGGATTGCCTTTTCTATAGTAAATTATTCAAAAAATAATTTTTTACTGTCGCAAATTTTAATTGCGCCAGGGATTGCCTTTTCTATAGTAAATTATTCAAAAAATAATTTTCAAACTGTCGCAATTTTAATTACGCCAGGGATTGCCTTTTTTTAGTAAATTTTGCAAAAAATAATTTTATACTGTCGCAAATTTTAATTACGCCAGGGATTGCCTTTTCTATAGTAAATTATTCAAAAAATAATTTTATACTGTCGCAAATTTTAATTACGCCAGGGATTGCCTTTTCTATAGTAAATTTTGCAAAAAATAATTGTTTACTGTCGCAAATTTTAATTGCGCCAGGGATTGCCTTTTCTATAGTAAATTTCTCACAAATTAATTTCTTACTGTCGCAAATTTTAATACGCCAGGGATTGCCTTTTCTATAGTAAATTATTCAAAAAATAATTGTTTACTGTCGCAAATTTTAAATACGCCAGGGATTGCCTTTTCTATAGTAAATTATTCTAAAAATAATTTTTTACTGTCGCAAATTTTAATTACGCCAGGGATTGCCTTTTCTATAGTAAATTATTCAAAAAATAGTTTTCTACTGTCGCAAATTTTAATTACGCCAGGGATTGCCCTTTTCTATAGTAAATTATTCAAAAAATAATTTTCTAATGTCGCAAATTTTAATTACGCCAGGGATTGCCTTTTCTTTAGTAAATTATTCAAAAAATAATTTTTTACTGTCGCAAATATTAAATACGCCAGGGATTGCCTTTTCTATGTAAATTATTCAAAAAATAATTTTCAACTGTCGCAAATTTTAATTACGCCAGGGATTGCCTATTCTATAGTAAATATTCAAAAAATAATTTTCTACTGTCGCAAATTTTAATTACGCCAGGGATTGCCTTTTCTATAGTAAATTATTCAAAAAATAATTTTTTACTGTCGCAAATTTTAATTGCGCCAGGGATTGCCTTTTCTATAGTAAATTATTCAAAAAATAATTTTCAAATGTCGCAAATTTTAATTACGCCAGGGATTGCCTTTCTATAGTAAATTTTGCAAAAAATAATTTTATACTGTCGCAAATTTTAATTACGCCAGGGATTGCCTTTTCTATAGTAAATTATTCAAAAAATAATTTTCTACTGTCGCAAATTTTTAATTACGCCAGGGATTGCCTTTTCTATAGTAAATTTTGCAAAAAATAATTGTTTTACTGTCGCAAATTTTAATTGCGCCAGGGGATTGCCTCTTCTTTAGTAAATTTCTCACAAATTAATTTTCTTACTGTCGCAAATTTTAATTACGCCAGGGATTGCCTTTTCTATAGTAAATTATTCAAAAAATAATTTTATACTGTCGCAAATTTTAATTACGCCAGGGATTGCCTTTTCTATAGTAAATTTTGCAAAAAATAATTTTTTACTGTCGCATATTTTAATTGCGCCAGGGATTGCCTTTTCTATAGTAAATTATTCAAAAAATAATTTTATACTGTCGCAAATTTAATTACGCCAAGGATTGCCGTTTCTATAGTAAATTATTCAAAAAATAATTTTCTACTGTCGCAAATTTTAATTGCGCCAGGGATTGCTTTTCTACAGTAAATTTTTCAAAAAATAATTTTTTACTGTCGCAAATTGTAATTGCGCCAGGGGTTACCTTTTCTATAGTAAATGTTTCATAAAATAATTTTTTACTGTCGCAAATTTTAATAACGCCAGGGATTGCCTTTTCTATAGTAAATTTATTCAAAAAAATAATTTTATACTGTCGCAAATTTTAATTACGCCAGGGATTGCCTTTTCTATAGTAAATTATTCAAAAAATAATTTTCTACTGTCGCAAATTTTAATTACGCCAGGGATTGCCTTTTCTATAGTAAATTATTCAAAAAATAATTTTTTACTGTAGCAAATTTTAAGTGCGCCAGGGATTGCCTTTTCTATAGTAAATTATTCAAAAAATAATTTTTTACTCTCGCAAATTTCAATTTCGACAGGTAAATTTTTCACAAATTAATTTTTTATTGTCGCAAATTTTAAATACGCCAGGGATTGCCTTTTCCATAGTAAATTATTCAAAAAATAATTTTTTACTGTCGCAAATTTTAAATACGCCAGGGATTGCCTTTTCTATAGTAAATTATTCAAAAAATAATTTTCTACTGTCGCAAATTTTAATTACGCCAGGGATTGCCTTTTCTATAGTAAATTATTCAAAAAATAATTTTTTACTGTCGCAAATATTAATTGCGCCAGGGATTGCCTTTTCTACAGTAAATTTTTCAAAATATTAATTTTTTACTGTCGAAAATTTTAATAACGCCAGGGATTGCCTTTTCTATAGTAAATTTTGCAAAAAATAATTTTTTACTATCGCAAATTTTAAATACGCCAGGGATTGCCTTTTCTATAGTAAATTATTCAAAAAATAATTTTTTACTGTCGCAAATTTTAATTGCGCCAGGGATTGCCTTTTCTACAGTAAATTATTCAAAAAATAATTTTATACTGTCGCAAATTTTAATTACGCCAGGGATTGCCCTTTTCTATAGTAAATTTTTGCAAAAAATAATTTTTTACTGTCGCAAATTTTAAATACGCCAGGGATTGCCTATTCTATAGTAAATTATTCAAAAAATAATTTTTTACTGTCGCAAATTTTAATTGCGCCAGGGATTGCCTTTTCTACAGTAAATTATTCAAAAAATAATTTTCTACTGTCGCAAATTTTTAATTGCGCCAGAGATTGCCTTTTCTACAGTAAATTTTTCAAAAATTAATTTTATACTGTCGCAAATTTTAAATACGCCAGGGATTGCCTTTTCTATAGTAAATTTTGCAAAAATAATTTTTTACTGTCGCAAATTTTAATTGCGCCAGGGATTGCCTTTTCTATAGTAAATTATTCAAAAAATAATTTTCTACTGTCGCAAATTTTAATTATGCCAGGGATTGCCTTTTCTATAGTAAGTTATTCAAAAAAATAATTTTTTACTGTCGCAAATTTTAAATACGCTAGGGATTGCCTTTTCTATAGTAAATTATTCAAAAAATAATTTTCAACTGTCGCAAATTTTAATTACGCCAGGGATTGCCTTTTCTATAGTAAATTATTCAAAAAATAATTTTCTACTGTCGCAAATTTTAATTACGCCAGGGATTGCCTTTTCTATAGTAAATTATTCAAAAAATAATTTTTTACTGTCGCAAATTTCAAATCCGCCAGGGATTGCCTTTTCTACAGTAAATTTTGCAAAAATAATTTTTTACTGTTGCAAATTTTAATTGCGCCAAAAAATACGCCAGGGATTGCCTTTTCTATAGTAAATTATTCAAAAAATAATTTTTTACTGTCGCAAATTTTAATTACGCCAGGGATTGCCTTTTCTATAGTAAATTATTCAAAAAATAATTTTTTACTGTCGCAAATTTCAAATCCGCCAGGGATTGCCTTTTCTATAGTAAATTATTCAAAAAATAATTTTTCTACTGTCGCAAATTTTAATTACGCCAGGGATTGCCTTTTCTATAGTAAATTATTCAAAAAATAATTTTTTACTGTCGCAAATTTCAAATCCGCCAGGGATTGCCTTTTCTATAGTAAATTATTCAAAAAATAATTTTTTACTATCGCAAGTTTTAATTACGCCAGGGATTGCCTCTTCTATAGTAAAATTTTTCAAAAAATATTTTTTTACTGTCGCAAATTTTAAATATCCCAGGGATTGCCTTTTCTATAGTAAATTTCTCACAAATTAATTTCTTACTTTCGCAAATTTCAAATTCGCCAGGGATTGCCTTTTTCTATAGTAAATTATTCAAAAAATAATTTTTTACTGTCGCAAATTTTAATTGCGCCAGGGATTGCCTTTTTCTATAGTAAATTTTTCGAAAAAATAATTTTTTATTGTCGCAAATTTTTAAATATACCAGGGATTGCCTTTTCTATAGTAAATTTCTCACAAATTAATTTCTTACTGTCGCAAATTTTAAATACGCCAGGGATTGTCTTTTCTATAGTAAATTATTCAAAAAATAATTTTATTACTGTCGCAAATTTTAAGTGCGCCAGGATTGCCTTTTCTATAGTAAATTATTCAAAAAATAATTTTCAACTGTCGCAAATTTTAATTACGCCAGGGATTGCCTTTTCTATAGTAAATTATTCAAAAAATAATTTTTTACTGTCGCATATTTTAATTGCGCCAGGGATTGCCTTTTCTATAGTAAATTATTCAAAAAATAATTTTTTACTGTCGCAAATTTTAATTGCGTCAGGGATTGCTTTTCTACAGTAAATTTTTCAAAATATTAATTTTTTACTGTCGAAAATTTTAATTACGCCAGGGATTGCCTTTTCTATAGTAAATTATTCAAAAAATAATTTTTTACTGTCGCAAATTTTAATTGCGCCAGGGATTGCCTTTTCTATAGTAAATTTTTCAAAAATAATTTTTTACTGTCGCAAATTTTAAATATCCCAGGGGATTGCCTTTTCTATAGTAAATTTCTCACAAATTAATTTCTTACTGTCGCAAATTTTAAATACGCCAGGGATTGCCTTTTCTATAGTAAATTATTCAAAAAATAATTTTTTACTGTCGCAAATTTTAAGTGCGCCAGGGATTGCCTTTTCTATAGTAAATTATAAAAAAAATAATTTTCAACTGTCGCAAATTTTAATTACGCCAGGGATTGCCTTTTCTATAGTAAATTATTCAAAAAATAATTTTTTACTGTCGCAAATTTTAATTGCGCCAGGGATTGCCTTTTCTATAGTAAATTATTCAAAAAATAATTTTTTTACTGTGGCAAATTTTAATTGCGTCAGGGATTGCTTTTCTACAGTAAATTTTTCAAAATATTAATTTTTTACTGTCGAAAATTTTAATTACGCCAGGGATTGCCTTTTTCTATAGTAAATTATTCAAAAAATAATTTTTTACTGTCGTAAATTTTAAGTGCGCCAGGGATTGCCTTTTCTATAGTAAATTATTCAAAAAATAATTTTCAACTGTCGCAAATTTTAATTACGCCAGGGATTGCCTTTTCTATAGTAAATTATTAAAAAAATAATTTTCTACTGTCGCAAATTTTAATTACGTCAGGGATTGCCTTTTCTATAGTAAATTATTCAAAAAATAATTTTATACTGTCGCAAATTTTAATTACGCCAGGGATTGCCTTTTCTATAGTAAATTTTGCAAAAAATAATTTTTTACTGTCGCAAATTTTAATTGCGCCAGGGATTGCCTTTTCTATAGTAAATTATTCAAAAATAATTTTCAACTGTCGCAAATTGTAATTGCGCCAGGGGATTACCTTTTCTATAGTAAAATTTTCAAAAAATAAATTTTTACTGTCGCAAATTTTAATTGCGCCAGGTATTGCCTTTTCTATAGTAAATTTTTCAAAAAATAATTTTTTACTGTCGCAAATTTCAAATCCGCCAGGGATTGCCTTTTCTATAGTAAATTATTCAAAAAATAATTTTCTACTGTCGCAAATTTTAATTACGCCAGGGATTGCCTTTTCTATAGTAAATTATTCAAAAAATAATTTTTTACTGTCGCAAATTTCAAATCCGCCAGGGATTGCCTTTTCTATAGTAAATTATTCAAAAAATAATTTTTTACTATCGCAAGTTTTAATCACGCCAGGGATTGCCTCTTCTATAGTAAATTTTTCAAAAAATAATTTTTTACTGTCGCAAATTTTAAATATCCCAGGGATTGCCTTTTCTATAGTAAATTTCTCACAAATTAATTTCTTACAGTCGCAAATTTCAAATACGCCAGGGATTTCCTTTTCTATAGTAAATTATTCAAAAAATAATTTTCAACTGTAGCAAATTGTGATTGCGCCAGGGATTACCTTTTCTATAGTAAATTTTTCAAAAAATAATTTTTTACTGTCGCAAATTTTAATTGCGCCAGGGATTGCCTTTTATATAGTAAATTTTTCAAAAACTAATTTTTTACTGTCGCAAATTTTAATTACGCCAGGGATTGCCTTTTCTATAGTAAATTATTCAAAAAATAATTTTTTACTGTCGCAAATTTTAATTGCGCCAGGGATTGCCTTTTCTATAGTAAATTATTCAAAAAATAATTTTTTACTGTCGCAAATTTTAATTGCGTCAGGGATTGCTTTTCTACAGTAAATTTTTCAAAATATTAATTTTTTACTGTCGAAAATTTTAATTACGCCAGGGATTGCCTTTTCTATAGTAAATTATTCAAAAAATAATTTTTTACTGTCGCAAATTTTAATTGCGCCAGGGATTGCCTTTTCTATAGTAAATTTTTCAAAAAATAATTTTTTACTGTCGCAAATTTTAAATATCCCAGGGATTGCCTTTTCTATAGTAAATTTCTCACAAATTAATTTCTTACTGTCGCAAATTTTAAATACGCCAGGGATTGCCTTTTCTATAGTAAATTATTCAAAAAATAATTTTTTACTGTCGCAAATTTTAAGTGCGCCAGGGATTGCCTTTTCTATAGTAAATTATAAAAAAAATAATTTTCAACTGTCGCAAATTTTAATTACGCCAGGGATTGCCTTTTCTATAGTAAATTATTCAAAAAATAATTTTTTACTGTCGCAAATTTTAATTGCGCCAGGGATTGCCTTTTCTATAGTAAATTATTCAAAAAATAATTTTTTACTGTGGCAAATTTTAATTGCGTCAGGGATTGCTTTTCTACAGTAAATTTTTCAAAATATTAATTTTTTACTGTCGAAAATTTTAATTACGCCAGGGATTGCCTTTTCTATAGTAAATTATTCAAAAAATAATTTTTTACTGTCGTAAATTTTAAGTGCGCCAGGGATTGCCTTTTCTATAGTAAATTATTCAAAAAATAATTTTCAACTGTCGCAAATTTTAATTACGCCAGGGATTGCCTTTTCTATAGTAAATTATTAAAAAAATAATTTTCTACTGTCGCAAATTTTAATTACGTCAGGGATTGCCTTTTCTATAGTAAATTATTCAAAAAATAATTTTATACTGTCGCAAATTTTAATTACGCCAGGGATTGCCTTTTCTATAGTAAATTTTGCAAAAAATAATTTTTTACTGTCGCAAATTTTAATTGCGCCAGGGATTGCCTTTTCTATAGTAAATTATTCAAAAAATAATTTTCAACTGTCGCAAATTGTAATTGCGCCAGGGATTACCTTTTCTATAGTAAAATTTTCAAAAAATAAATTTTTACTGTCGCAAATTTTAATTGCGCCAGGTATTGCCTTTTCTATAGTAAATTTTTCAAAAAATAATTTTTTACTGTCGCAAATTTCAAATCCGCCAGGGATTGCCGTTTCTATAGTAAATTATTCAAAAAATAATTTTCTACTGTCGCAAATTTTAATTACGCCAGGGATTGCCTTTTCTATAGTAAATTATTCAAAAAATAATTTTTTACTGTCGCAAATTTCAAATCCGCCAGGGATTGCCTTTTCTATAGTAAATTATTCAAAAAATAATTTTTTACTATCGCAAGTTTTAATCACGCCAGGGATTGCCTCTTCTATAGTAAATTTTTCAAAAAATAATTTTTTACTGTCGCAAATTTTAAATATCCCAGGGATTGCCTTTTCTATAGTAAATTTCTCACAAATTAATTTCTTACTGTCGCAAATTTCAAATACGCCAGGGATTTCCTTTTCTATAGTAAATTATTCAAAAAATAATTTTCAACTGTAGCAAATTGTGATTGCGCCAGGGATTACCTTTTCTATAGTAAATTTTTCAAAAAATAATTTTTTACTGTCGCAAATTTTAATTGCGCCAGGGATTGCCTTTTATATATTAAATTTTTCAAAAACTAATTTTTTACTGTCGCAAATTTTAATTACGCCAGGGATTGCCTTTTCTATAGTAAATTATTCAAGAAATAATTTTCTACTGTCACAAATTTTAATTACGCCAGGGATTGCCTTTTCTATAGAAAATTATTCAAAAAATAATTTTCTACTGTCGCAAATTTTAATTACGCCAGGGATTGCCTTTTCTATAGTAAATTTTTCAAAAAATAATTTTTTACTGTCACAAATTTTAAATATCCCAGGTATTTCCTTTTCTATAGTAAATTTCTCACAAATTAATTTCTTACTGTCGCAAATTTTAAATACGCCAGGGATTGCCTTTTCTATAGTAAATTATTCAAAAAATAATATTTTACTGTCGCAAATTTTAATTGCGCCAGGGATTGCCTTTTCTATAGTAAATTATTCAAAAAATAATTTTCTACTGTCGCAAATTTTAATTACGCCAGGGATTGCCTTTTCTATAGTAAATTATTCAAAAAATAATTTTTTACTGTCGCAAATTTTAAGTGCACCAGGGATTGCCTTTTCTATAGTAAATTATTCAAAGAATAATTTTATACTGTCGCCAATTTTAATTACGCCAGGGATTGCCTTTTCTATAGTAAACTATTCAAAAAATAATTTTATACTGTCGCAAATTTTAAGTGCGCCAGGGATTGCCTTTTCTATAGTAAATTATTCAAAAAATAATTTTTTACTGTCGCATATTTTAATTGCGCCAAGGATTGCCTTTTCTACAGTAAATTTTTCAAAATATTAATTTTTTACTGTCGCAATTTTAAATACGCCAGGGATTGCCTTTTCTATAGTAAATTTTGCAAAAAATAATTTTCTACTGTCGCAAATTTTAATTGCGCCAGGGATTGCCGTTTCTATAGTAAATTATTCAAAAAATAATTTTTTACTGTCGCAATTTTTAATTGCGCCAGGAATTGCCTTTTCTATAGTAAATTATTCAAAAAATAATTTTTTACTGTCGCAAATTTCAAATCCGCCAGGGATTGCCTTTTCTACAGTAAATTTTGCAAAAATAATTTTTTACTGTTCCAAATTTTAATTGCGCCAAGGATTGCTTTTCTATAGTAAATTTTTCACAAATTAATTTTTTACTGTCGCAAATTTTAAGTGCGCCAGGGATTGCCTTTTCTATAGTAAATTTATTCAAAAAAATAATTTTCTACTGTCGCAAATTTTAAATATCCCAGGGATTGCCTTTTCTATAGTAAATTTTTCAAAAATTAATTTTTTACTGTCGCAAATTTTAAATACGCTAGGGATTGCCTTTTCTATAGTAAATTTTTCAAAAAATAATTTTTTACTGTCGCAAATTGTAATTGCGCCAGGGATTACCTTTTCTATAGTAAATTTTTCAAAATTAATTTTTTACTGTCGCAAATTTTAATTACGCCAGGGATTGCATTTTCTATATTAAATTATTCAAAAAATAATTTTCTACTGTCGCAAATTTTAATTGCGCCAGGGATTGCCTTTTCTATAGTAAATTATTCAAAAAATAATTTTATACTGTCGCAAATTTAATTACGCCAGGGATTGCCTTTTCTATAGTAAATTATTCAAAAAATAATTTTTTACTGTCGCAAATTTTAATTGCGCCAGGGATTGCCTTTTCTATAGTAAATTATTCAAAAAATAATTTTTTACTGTCGCAAATTTTAATTGCGACAGGGATTGCCTTTCTACAGTAAATTTTTCAAAAATAATTTTTTACTGTCGCAAATTGTAATTGCGCCAGGGATTACCTTTTCTATAGTAAATTTTTCAAAAATTAATTTTTTACTGTCGCAAATTCTAATTACGCCAGGGATTGCCTTTTCTATAGTAAATTTTGCAAAAAATAATTTTTTACTGTCGCAAATTTTAAATACGCCAGGGATTGCCTTTTCTATAGTAAATTATTCAAAAAATAATTTTTTACTGTCGCAAATTGTAATTGCGCCAGGGATTACCTTTTCTATAGTAAATTTTTCAACAAATAATTTTTTACTGTCGCAAATTTTAATTGCGCCAGGGATTGCCTTTTCTATAGTAAATTATTCAAAAAATAATTTTTTACTGTCGCAAATTTCAAATCCGCCAGGGATTGCCTTTTCTATAGTAAATTATTCAAAAAATAATTTTCTACTGTCGCAAATTTTAATTACGCCAGGGATTGCCTTTTCTATAGTAATTTATTCAAAAAATAATTTTTTACTGTCGCAAATTTTAATACGCCAGGGATTGCCTTTTCTATAGTAAATTATTCAAAAAATAATTTTTTACTGTCGCAAATTTTAAATACGCCAGGGATTGCCTTTTCTATAGTAAATTATTCAAAAAATAATTTTATACTGTCGCAAATTTTAATTACGCCAGGGATTGCCTTTTCTATAGTAAATTATTCAAAAAATAATTTTTTACTGCCGCAAATTTTAATTGCGCCAGGGATTGCCTTTCCTATAGTAAATTATTCAAAAAATAATTTTCTACTGTCGCAAATTTTAAGAGGGCCAGGGATTGCCTTTTCTATAGTAAATTATTCAAAAAATATTTTTTTACTGTCGCAAATTTTAATTGCGCCAAGGATTGCTTTTCTATAGTATATTATTCAAAAAATAATTTTCTACTGTCGCAAATTTTAATTACGCCAGGGATTGCCTTTTCTATAGTAAATTATTCAAAAAAATAATTTTTTACTGTCGCAAATTTTAAATACGCCAGGGATTGCCTTTTCTATAGTAAATTATTCAAAAAATAATTTTTTACTGTCGCAAATTTCAAATCCGAAAGGGTTTGCCTTTTCTATAGTAAATTATTCAAAAAATAATTTTCTACTGTCGCAAATTTTAATTACGCCAGGGATTGCCTTTTCTATAGTAAATTATTCAAAAAATAATTTTTTACTGTCGCAAATTTAAATACGCCAGGGATTGCCTTTTTCTATAGTAAATTTCTCACAAATTAATTTCTAACTGTCGCAAATTTTAAGTGCGCCAGGGATTGCCTTTTTCTATAGTAAATTATTCAAAAAATAATTTTTTACTGTCGCAAATTTTAATTGCCCAGGGATTGCCTTTTCTATAGTAAATTATTCAAAAAATAATTTTCTACTGTCGCAAATTTTAATTACGCCAGGGATTGCCTTTTCTATAGTAAATTATTCAAAAAATAATTTTCTACTGTCGCAAATTTTAAGTGCGCCAGGGATTGCCTTTTCTATAGTAAATTATTAAAAAAATCATTTTTTACTGTCGCAAATTTTAATTGCGCCAGGGATTGCCTTTTCTATAATAAATTATTCAAAAAATAATTTTGTACTGTCGCAAATTTTAATTGCGCCAGGGATTGCCTTTCTACAGTAAATTTTTCAAAAATAATTTTTTACTGTCCCAAATTGTAATTGCGCCAGGGATTACCTTTTCTATAGTAAATTATTTAAAAAATAATTTTCTACTGTCGCAAATTTTAATTACGCCAGGGATTGCCTTTTCTATAGTAAATTATTCAAAAAATAATTTTTTACTGTCGCAAATTTTAAATACGCCAGGGATTGCCTTTTCTATAGTAAATTATTCAAAAAATAATTTTTTACTGTCGCAAATTTCAAATCCGCCAGGGATTGCCTTTTCTATAGTAAATTATTCAAAAAATAATTTTCTACTGTCGCAAATTTTAATTACGCCAGGGATTGCCTTTTCTATAGTAAATTATTCAAAAAATAATTTTTTACTGTCGCAAATTTTAAATACGCCAGGGATTGACTTTTCTATAGTAAATTTCTCACAAATTAATTTCTAACTGTCGCAAATTTTAAGTGCGCCAGGGATTGCCTTTTCTATAGTAAATTATTCAAAAAATAATTTTTTACTGTCGCAAATTTTAATTGCGCCAAGGATTGCTTTTCTATAGTATATTATTCAAAAAATAATTTTCTACTGTCGCAAATTTTAATTACGCCAGGGATTGCCTTTTCTATAGTAAATTATTCAAAAAATAATTTTTTACTGTCGCAAATTTTAAATACGCCAGGATTGCCTTTTCTATAGTAAATTATTCAAAAAATAATTTTTTACTGTCGCAAATTTCAAATCCGCCAGGGATTGCCTTTTCTATAGTAAATTATTCAAAAAATAATTTTCTACTGTCGCAAATTTTAATTACGCCAGGGATTGCCTTTTCTATAGTAAATTATTCAAAAAATAATTTTTTACTGTCGCAAATTTTAAATACGCCAGGGATTGCCTTTTCTATAGTAAATTTCTCACAAATTAATTTCTAACTGTCGCAAATTTTAAGTGCGCCAGGGATTGCCTTTTCTATAGTAAATTATTCAAAAAATAATTTTTTACTGTCGCAAATTTTAATTGCGCCAGTGATTGCCTTTTCTATAGTAAATTATTCAAAAAATAATTTTCTACTGTCGCAAATTTTAATTACGCCAGGGATTGCCTTTTCTATAGTAAATTATTCAAAAAATAATTTTCTCCTGTCGCAAATTTTAAGTGCGCCAGGGATTGCCTTTTCTATAGTAAATTATTAAAAAAATCATTTTTTACTGTCGCAAATTTAATTGCGCCAGGGATTGCCTTTTCTATAGTAAATTATTCAAAAAATAATTTTGTACTGTCGCAAATTTTAATTGCGCCAGGGATTGCCTTTCTACAGTAAATTTTTCAAAAAATAATTTTTTACTGTCCCAAATTGTAATTGCGCCAGGGATTACCTTTTCTATAGTAAATTATTTAAAAAATAATTTTCTACTGTCGCAAATTTTAATTACGCCAGGGATTGCCTTTTCTATAGTAAATTATTCAAAAAAATAATTTTTTACTGTCGCAAATTTTAAGTACGCCAGGGATTGCCTTTTCTATAGTAAATTATTCAAAAAATAATTTTTTACTGTCGCAAATTTCAAATCCGCCAGGGATTGCCTTTTCTATAGTAAATTATTCAAAAAATAATTTTGTACTGTCGCAAATTTTAATTGCGCCAGGGATTGCCTTTCTACAGTAAATTTTTCAAAAATAATTTTTTACTCTCGCAAATTGTAATTGCGCCAGGGATTGCCTTTTCTATAGTAAATTATTAAAAAAAATCATTTTTTACTGTCGCAAATTTTAATTGCGCCAGGGATTGCCTTTTCTATAGTAAATTATTCAAAAAATAATTTTCTACTGTCGCAAATTTTAATTACGCCAGGGATTGCCTTTTCTATAGTAAATTATTCAAAAAATAATTTTTTACTGTCACAAATTTTAAATACGCCAGGGATTGCCTTTTCTATAGTAAATTATTCAAAAAATAATTTTTTACTGTCGCAAATTTCAAATCCGCCAGGGATTGCCTTTTCTATAGTAAATTATTCAAAAAATAATTTTCTACTGTCGCAAATTTTAATTACGCCAGGGATTGCCTTTTCTATAGTAAATTATTCAAAAAATAATTTTTTACTGTCGCAAATTTTAAATACGCCAGGGATTGCCTTTTCTATAGTAAATTATTCAAAAAATAATTTTCTACTGTCGCAAATTTTAGATATCCCAGGGATTGCCTTTTCTATAGTAAATTTCTCACAAATTAATTTCTAACTGTCGCAAATTTTAAATACGGCAGGGATTGCCTTTTCTATAGTAAATTATTCAAAAAATAATTTTTTACTCTCGCAAATTTTAAATACGCCAGGGATTGCCTTTTCTATAGTAAATTATTCAAAAAATAATTTTATACTGTCGCAAATTTTAAATACGCCAGGGATTGCCTTTTCTATAGTAAATTATTCAAAAAATAATTTTCTACTGTCGCAAATTTTAAATATCCCAGGGATTTGCCTTTTCTATAGTAAATTTCTCACAATTAATTTCTAACTGTCGCAAATTTTAAATACGGCAGGGATTGCTTTTCTATAGTAAATTATTCAAAAGATAATTTTTTACTGTCGCAAATTGTAATTGCGCCAGGGATTACCTTTTCTATAGTAAATTTTTCAAAAAATAATTTTTTACTGTCGCAAATTTTAATTACGCCAGGGATTGCCTTTTCTATAGTAAATTATTCAAAAAATAATTTTCTACTGTCGCAAATTTTAATTGCGCCAGGTATTGCCTTTTCTATAGTAAATTATTCAAAAAATAATTTTATACTGTCGCAAATTTTAATTACGCCAGGGATTGCCTTTTCTATAGTAAATTTTGCAAAAAATAATTTTTTACTGTCGCAAATTTTAATTGCGCCAGGGATGGCCT